>JAPMOR010074618.1:112494-153340 GCA_026543865.1 Argiope aurantia
CGCTTTTGTTCTTCAAATTGAATCAAGCTATTTTAAGCTAAAAACATAATAAGTAAACATTAAATGAACAACACATTTGAGGTAAATAGTTTCAAGTTGAATTCCAAATTTTTTCCCCTAATATATATAATGTGGCACATTCCGGCTCCTTATTTTCATGAACACAAAAGCTATTGGGAGCATAGTACCATGTATAAACCGAAATCTAAAAGGGAGAACAACATATCAAACGAGTATGCATCAGTCGAAATTTTTACATAAAGTGTATTTATACAGAAAACAAATTTTGCTAATATCTTCAATATCTTGTAGAAATGTTTGCTGTCTCTGCCTACATTATACAATGACTCAAATCATATTTTTTGAATAATCAATAACCAATAATGAGAAATCAAATTTTGCATGAATAATTATAAAGCTATTTTAAATGCTCTAACTGTCTCAAAGAAAAGTTTTTTAGCGAAAAGTATACCAATTCTTCTTTCATAAGCGTTAGCATAATATTTATCATCGTTTATAAACGAATAAACCTGATTTAATAACGATTTAACATTTGAATAATATATAATCAGCGTTATAATAATGATTCGCGCTTGAAGATAAGCAGCAGGATTTCATAATATAATAAAACTTTTAATAAAGGCTTTATGTAACACTTAGATAAGTATGCCTTATTGAATTGGACTTTTCTCCTACGACATATACATTAATGATAGTATTAAAATGCATAATTCACCATTTATGAAATCTATTGAATTTATAAAGTTATCGGCGGATGTATTATACAACATTTTCAAATATATTTAACTGAACAATTCCTTTTTAATTGCGGAATAAGAATCTTAGCATTGTTATAGATAATTATTTCCTATAAACTGTTTGAGGACACTTAAAGTAAACTAGTATATCGTACACTCACATCTAATTAAGAATCAGTGATGTATGATTTAGTATTTTTCAATGAAGGAGGAAAGAATGAGGGACTAGAAGGTTGCGTTGAATTAAATGTTTAATTGATACAGAAATTAAAAAAAACTCATTCAAATAGCGTCCTCTCCCACTCCAGCATACGATAAATGCAGTCGTTTTTATATACTCCCCCTCAACTTTGTTTTCTGTGTTTTTTTAATGTAAAATTTGGGAAAATGAGTTGAGAGTTGGCGATGCATTTTTAATGCATATATGCACAACTGCTATTTTTCTTAATCGAAAATGGCAAAATAGGTCTTTGTGTTCAGTGATGTCACCTCCTTTACCAAAAAAGTTTATTTACAAGCAAGAAAATTTATTGTAATGTAATATGAAGAGCATAGAACAAAGTAAAAATAGATGGACATGAGTATTAGCATTTGCCTCGAAAAGTAAAACAAAAATTACAAAGGAGAGTGTAGTCTGTTTGAGTTATATCTTGTGATATGGGCATGAATTGGAGAGACAAATAAACGTATCGGAGAATATAATTATTGGCTTCAATATAAGATAAATTTCTCTATCTTTTTTTTGTTGTTGTTTCCGCCCACTCCAAAATTAATTATTAATAGATTTCTAAAATTTTCAAAAATCGGACTTCAAATTTTGGGTTAAGAATGACAAATCGAGCATTTAAAACTGAAAGCAGGGCGTAAAAAATGGGAGTTGATGGTTTATAACAAAATTGATAGCAATACTTTGTAATTTGGATATGGTGTCAGAGACACAAATTACCATCTAGAAATTCAATTATTCAGCTCGATATAAAATGAATTATTACAATTATATGTGCTTCTGTACATTTCGATTTCTCGATTTTTTTTAAAAGTCAGACTTTTAATTTTTGGCTAAAAAATGACAAATAAGATGTTTAAAATTGGAAGGAAAGGAATGCAGAATAAAAGCTGATGCCCCAAATAAGCATTAAGAAATATTCCTCAAAGTCTATTTAAATTCACAGGTGCACAATAGGTTTGTGCTGGATTCTTAGGTCCGAAGTTGAAATTTAGTTGATAAATCACAAATTGTTGGCTTGCTTCCATCAAAGATTTGCTGTATTTGTGAACCTGGAGCTTATCATAGTTACTTATTGGGTCACACTCTTCAGGTATGTGTGGTTAGACAATTTGGAAAGTGGAATGACGTATCAGATATCTTCCGGATCTACTTAAGAACATAGAAGTTCTATGTAAAATAGCACATGGGAAATTTCAAAACAGATGGCTATATAGAAAAATAATTACGAAACCTTCCATAAAGGGACAGTGTGTTCTAACAGGAATCAATAACTCATCCTTTTCTCAGAAAATAGTTTTGGAATCAAACATAAATTGTCAAACTTTTCTTAGAGAGAATATTTCATACTATTTTCCCTTGTATCTCACAGGGGAATCGATTCAAAGAAGTAACGCGTGTCCTTTTTTCTATCCAGGTCACACCAAACTAGCATAGACACAAATTTACATTTACATAAAAAATAAAAAAAAAATTCTTACAGTTTCTGGGAATATCAAAGCTAATATACACCTACACAGATAATAACACGCTACAATAAACCTACAAGAAAATGCACAATACAATTCATTCCGGTATTGAAAAGAAGCAGTATAAAAAACAGGACAATATGAAACAAGCAGCACAGAATAATACAAAAGTCTACAATATATGGTCACAATAGAAATAGCTATCACAATGCAAAAAGAAACGATTTTTATAATACTGACTTTTTATCTTAATATGTTTATAGAAAAATGTAGATATAATGCAGTTTATATGAATATTTGCACAAAGAACAACAAAAAAAACTTCTAAGCGAGTTCATAACGGCTTTCATCAAATATATAGCGAAGAGGCAACGCAAATTATAATAAAAATCCATATACAAATTATAAAAAAATCTGATCATATATCTGTTTAGAAAATTGAAAATATCTCCTAATCTTGGGAACAGAATTTTGATATTTTTAAGCATTTAGAAACAAAGTTAATTTGCTATCTGAAGATAGTTTTGTTATATGTAAGGCTTTTGTATAATTGCATTAAAACTACTTGTCAGAACATTCCATTACATGGAGCAAACATTTATCAATAAGTAAAATGCTTCTATTAAATATATTCTTAGCCCTTTTCCCTTTATTCGCTTGATAACCGATATTTAAATGTATGTGAAAAGATCATGGCCCCTCTGGAGGTATTCTGTTCACATTTTCTGCTGTCCTTGATTGATTTCCCAAATGTTAGGGTGTCAAAATGGAAATTAATTTCAATACCTACTAATCAAAATCTATAGTAGGAAAAGTTTTTCCCGTTTCCAGAAATGTTAATCATTTTCTCCTAAGGAGAAACCAAATCATTTATTAAAGGCTCACATATATTTAAATATTAAAATGAATTTTTTATTATATTGAATTTCAAAAGGCAACTGATTTATATATTTTAAAACATAAAAAAAAACTATATGAACGTTATGACTTCAACATACTTTTATTTAACTGAATTTGCTTATAGATGTAATTTTTCTCACTTTCTAATATGCTAGAAATATTGTATTCTTACGTTTTCTTGATGGTAATATACTATTTTCATATTTTCATCACATAATAGCAGTTAATCTATTATTTTATTAAAAGTTTTATAAGCGAAATTTTACCACTGAATTGGAGAAAAAATTGATTTCAAGATCCTATAATATTTTAAAGAATGATTTATAAATTAAAGAGTAAAATATAAAAAAATAGCTTTTTAAAAAATAGTATTTTTTATTACACAGATGGAAGTTCGATTTTAATTTTACTATAATTTATGAATTTAAACTATCCCATTAAAAATTCAGGATTACAATGAAAATAATGATTAAATAAATAAAAATTTTAAATTGATTGTGAAGATATGGCGATCCAAATATTTTTAATCTATTTTCTATTAACACTAAACAAATAGGCCGTGAACGACAGATAATAAGGTTATCCACCACTAAATATAAAATATATTTGCATTAATTCTTGACTGTATACTTTATGAACGTTTCAAATGAAATACAAAATACATTACTTCTATAATGCTGTTTTAAATATGAATAAAGTTTGCAAATATTAACGAAAATATCATTTTATATAAAAATAGTTATGGCGATGAAATAGATTTTCATCAAAAAATATCCGTTCTGTATCTTTGCCATACTTTTCCATGTAAGATATATTTTAATAAATATCATAATTATTAGTACGTTTATTTTTAGTTAAAAATAAGTGACATATGCAAAGAAGAATCCGTTGGGAAAATTTTAAAAAATCTGGGCGAAGATAAATAAAAATGTTATTTTTAGTCATTTGCTAGCATTAGAAGTACATAAATTGCCCTAAAGCTTTCTTCCAAGAATAAATAGATTCCTGGAAAGAGAATCTTTCGAAGCATAAAACTTGATATTGAGATCTGAAAAGAGCAAATAATACATTTCACATTATAATCGATTTTTATAGATTTTGTAGGCAGGCTTTTCCGTTTAATAGAAAAATGAATTTTTATATTAATTATATTTTATAAGCAGATGTTTCCTTGATTTGAATTTTGGACATTTATTTGAATTATAAAACTACAATTAACTGAAAATGAAAAAAATGAAGAATTCAGACGATTTAAAAGTGCTTAGAGAAACTTTAAGGGTGTATCACGCAATTTGAAACAAGTCGTTTTTGCAATAATTAGTATTTTCCGAAACGCACCGGACAATGGCTGATGACCTTTTGCGAGTGAATTAAGAAAAATGAATGAAAAATTTAAATGAAGTGTTCAACACATTTGTAATTAAATACGAACTCAATTCCCACAAAGCCATATTTTATGAATAGTACAAAACAGAAAAGATTTCGGATATCAAATTCCCTGAATACTTGCTTTTACGTTCTCATCTGTTTGTCGTTGATACTACTTCTTAATTGACACTGTATTCTTCATACTCAATACGATTTGCATTAGTTCAGAAAATGTAAGTAAGACTAATATGACAATAAATCACCTTGAAAAAATATGACCTTCACTTACTCTCAAAATCTGTCTAAGAACTTCGTATCACTTTGTAGAGAAACAAGAATGAGGGCTTTGAAATAGTATCGGCTTCTGTATAAATTAATTCGATTTGTTCTTTTAGCTTCTGTTTCTGCTTTCTTTCCGTGTTTGTTCCCAATATAAATAACTATAATTAACATTCATATTTTATACTAAATTTTATTTTCTTAACTAATCTTATTTAGTATTTGTTCTTGATAGTTTAATGTCAAAAATTCCTATTAAAATAATTAGAAACATTTTATTGTGATAATCCTATAAACATAAGAAAATGAAACATAGATTGCCAAATTATCATAGATTTCCCTTGGTGTGTGTGTGTGAATGTTTGGTAGTTTTTAAATTTGCCAGTAGATTATTATTTTATTTGATATCCGTACACACCCAAACTGCGCTTTACCTTCAAACATAAAAAAGAAATCGCCATCTAATCTCTTATTTAATTTTAGATTCAGTAGTAACATACTTCAATGCAAAATATTTCTTTGAAGATAATTATAGGATTTTTTTATTGCACTCAAATGTCAAAATATAATCCAATAAATCACAAATTTCATATTCTCTTTAGCTCTAAAAAATACTTTTATTTATATTGTTATTCTGTTATCTTAGAAATCCTACCAAAGGACATATCTTAATATGGGGGTGAGAAGTTGTTGTATAAGTAAGCATATTCTCCCCGGCCTGGTTAGTTCAATGATGGTGTGGGGTTGGGTTATCCTCACTCCGATGGCATATAGTATTTCTGTGTGAAATGTGGACACATGGCTACGCTCTTTTCGTTCACCATAGTGATTATTTTAAATTTAAAGGTAACTCAGCTATTCAGACAGCTCTGACACTCCAGAGATCTCTTTTATGTTGTTTTGGTTGCCATTTTTAAATCGATTATCATTAAATTAGTTACATTTACTTGCCGTAGGATCTCATATTCGCTTCAGATACTAAAAAAATATTAAAAAGTTCTACAAATATTAGCTTAATTTTAGTTAATAATGTCATAATGTTAAATATTCTGATTCAATTAACTAGAAGCTACTTTCTGTGAAAATCAGTATTTGAAATGAGATTTTGAAGCATTAAAATCCATAATTTTTTATTACTCTAGGTTTATTGTTTAAACATATTTTTTTATTTCAGCTGCTTTATACTATATTAATTATTTACATCAACCTTACCTTATCTTCAAATGGGAAACAATTATTATTTTACCTAAATGGAACCCCAAGCAAAGTATCATTAGAAATAATTATTATTTCCCCTCAAAGATCTGCAATGCATCCAGTTTCCTCTGGAGGTTGATTTAATACCAGCGAAAAATACTCAGAAATTATTTACAAACGGATTTACTTTTGCAGCCCACGTAACACGGTCGGTGTAAAAAAAATAATAAAAACACAAGAAAAAATAATGAAAACCGCAAAACCAACCGTCCATACATAAATTCTTGATGGATGACATACCCCCTCCCTCCCTTTCAGATTCTAACAGCACTACCCCAAATGTTATCCCTTCACCTTTCCCCCTCCTCGTCCTCCTACAGCTGAGGTCATTTATCCCACCACGTCAAATTCAGGGGCCCCCTAGAAAACAGTCACACAGAAAAGAGATGGGGGGGGGGGGATAAAAGTAAAAAAAAAAAGAATTAATTTCCAACTAGTCGGGAGAAAAAAAGTGGCTGTATTTTGCTATAAGGGATAATGAAGAGAGGTATCACGGATTAAACAACCCTCCCGTTATCGATTATACAATTTCAGTTTACAATGTATCTGAGAGAGGTAAAGAATTCGATTGTGTTGCGTTAAATGTTTCTTTATGCTTTTTATTCAAAGTTGTAGAAAACTAAAGGTAATATACCTTACAATAAAATTGGATTAAATAGTCATTAAAAAAGAGTGCTGTTTTTGATGATATTTTAACAAATGTATGCTCTTTTTTAAGCTAAATTGGCTGTCCCCTAATATAATTTGATTTTTTTTTGTATTTAAGTGCGTTAATACTACAATACTTGAAAATTATTTTGAACTCGAAACAAATTTCCATATGAACATTTATATGCATATGAATTAATATGTTTCATTACAAAATAGGCTAGATAGATGAATGCACTAATATTTTCTTAAAGAAAACTGTGAAGGAAAAAGAAATTGCTACTTTTTAGTCTGAAACCTTCAACCAAATGAAGAATTATTTTTCCTAAAACTTTAATCATGTTTAAAAAGAAAAAAAAATCATCTGCAAATTTATTTATAATATACTGGAAAACTAAGGAAGATGAATTTGTAGTGAAAACGATATTTTCTCCAACATTTCAAGTTACTTGTATATTTTCATAATTTTGGAATGATATATTATTTTATTATTTTTGACAAAACGCTTAAATTGTAATTCCATCAATCATAAAAAAGGTATACGAGCTTAACATAGAAATGCAATTGTTATTTTTTAATTTAAAATATTAAAAACTTGTAAATATAATGGGAAATGAAATCTTATTTCAAAATTTGTCGACATATATTTACATCTTCTTTTATTATCAAAATACATAAATTGTAATATTTTCTTACAGATGCATTCTTAAGACAGCAAACAGATATGCTAGTTAAATATTTAAAAATAAGCAACTTGTACTGTCAAATCATTCGAATTATTTTAAAAATGTGTTCATAAACTCGTAAATAAATTGTATTTCATAAATTTGTCAATAAAATATTTAAATCCACACAACAATTATTTCAAATATATGAATTTTGATAAAACATATCATTTTAATATAAAAAAAGTTAAGAATTTGCGATTTTGACAGTAAAGAATAATAAAAATACAACTTTCGCTCTAAATCAAGACAATATTCCTGACTAAAGTCTATTATGTTTTAATGAAATTCAATTTCATGTATTTTTTAAGATCAATGTGATTAATCGGTTTTTATTGATAATGACCGATTCATCACACCAACATAAATATTTAATTATTATTTAGAAATATTATGCTGAAATTTTCGATTAATTCGTTAATTATAGATAATTATTAAATTTATTAGTAATTATCTATAATTCTCTAATTTTATTAATAATTTTATTAGTAATTTTATTATTGGACTTAAGAGAAACTGCTTTTATAATAAAATGCATTATATTTTTACATGCTCATTCCTTTGTTTGCTTTAAACAAAACAAAACAAAATGTGGTTCAAAATATTTAATTTTTATTCCAATGATATATGTACTTGTATATCGATTTCTATATATGATAGTAAATTATTAAAAATTATTTGAAAGTTGTTGTGATTTCTTTAATAGAAATGTTCTAATAATTTTGTTTCTTAAGTTAAGATTTTATTCAGTTCGAAATAATTTTCTAGGAAATATTTAGATTTCGGAATAAAAGAAAAGTCGAATAAGACATATGAATATTTTTTTGGTTTAATTAAATATTTTGGCTTTTTCGTGTTAATATAAATTAATTTACGTAAATAAATAAAAATATTTAAATCATTATTCATAATATTTATTGTAATTAAAATGAGGAATTTTATTTACATTCATTACTTATTCAATAATTCATTCTAAATAAAATATTCGATTTCTATGAACATGAAATGTTAGATATTAAAAGTAAGCTCGAGGGAATGTTTTTTTTAAATTCTTAAGATTAAATTGCTGCTCTAAATGGTTCTCATAAACGAATAACAAATTAAATATATATCAGCTTGTATTTCTGTAAAATATATATAAATAAATTTTGTTGTTTTTTAAAATGGAATAAAAATTATTATTATAATCAATTTTTAAATCTTGATATATCAAATGAAACGAACATGTCTTATTGAGAATTTAAATAATTTTAAAATAAATATTGGAAGGATTAAAGTGTGAATATGTATAAATCAAAAGCTAAATTTGAAAATGGCTTCATATTTTTAGAAGAATGATATGTCATTTTAAAAATATTCAAATATCAGCTGCTTAAGTTTTAATATAGATAAATAGAAATTTTGGCTGTTCATATTCAATATTTATCTGATTTTATGGCTGATCCAATAATAAGTCGTTAAAAGTATTATCATTTATAATGTTTCAAATAAGAGCCAGTTTTAGAGGAATTCTGTATTTCATTTAAATAATAATCATTGTTTGAGTGAATACACCAAAGCCATTCGATGCTGAAGGCTGTAGACGTAAATTATTCATTAGACAGGTTTTATCACTTAAATTAGTAAGTGACAGATGATGAGATTATATGCTAAATTTTATATTTCTCAAGCTATGGAATTTTTATGTCTTTCCATTTTTTTTCCTGTTTTTCATGTTAATTTTGCATTGAATTTTTTTTCTAACTCCCTGTGGCGCACGATATTTAAAATTTTTTGTAGTAATATATTTCCCAATGATAAAATGTAATTATCAGCCAATAGATTAAATTAAGTAAAATTTATTTGCTTATTAGAAGCGCAATAGGATAGTGAGTAAGATTAAAGAACTGTTTACAAGATTCTATGATATTTATTAGAATGAATGAATTAGGAAACATATTAAAGAGAAAAAAGCAGTAAATAATCACAGCATTTTTGAAATAAAGGTTCTTATCAAAATTCTGGAGGTCGAATACAAATTGTAATTTCTTTGAAAGTCGAAAATAGCACTATAAAGAGTGATAGCATATACACAACAAGTATCATAAGAAATAATTTATTAATTCTTATGATACTTGCTGAATTATATGAATTATAATTATATTTTGAAATTATATTAATTTATTAATATAATTTTTTAACACTCATTAAATTTTAAACTTTTTTAAAAGTGATTAAAATATCAATGTTTTTTTGGGTACTTTGTAGCACATCACATCTTTACAAATTTTTTAATTGCAAGAAATATATTTTCTAAATTTTTTTCTTCTTTTCAAGACAATAATAAAAATATGTTTGACAAAAGATTTTTAAAATTCGGTATCACATCTCCTCCCCAGTATGTCATTATGATTAAATATTTATGCATTGATAGAGTTCTATCCTGTGCTTTTTTATTATTAATAATATTGTTTGCATTATTATTGAACAGTTTAGCAACTAAAAAATCATTTTTGTCTCTCTTCATCCACTTCTATAAATAAATTTTGCTCAACTCTGTTTTTTATCATAGCGATGCGCAGTAGAAGAATTTTAGCTTTTGTGGAAGAACAACTGATGAAAAATTCTTTTAAGAGAAAACACTTCATTCGATTAGTAATGATTAAAAATCACAGTACAAATACACGAAATTCTGTTTATTTATTATTATTAAATATTATTTACATTATTATTAAATAGTTAAATAATAACTAAAAAAAGCTCTTGTCTATCTTCCTCCTATTTTAAAAATAAATTTTGCTCAAATTTCCTTTTTGTCATAAAGATACGCAGTAGAAGCATTTTAGCTTTTGTTGAAGAAAAACTAGTGAAAAATTCTTTTAAAAGAAAACACTTCATTCGGTCAGTAATGATTAAAAAACACAGCACAAATATGTCAAATTGTATTTATTTAATATTATTAAATAGATAAATAGTAACTAAAAAGAACTTTCTTGTCTGTATTCATCCAATTCTATAAATAAATTTCACTCAAATTTGATTTTTATCATAACGATGCGCAGTAGAAGCATTTTAGCTTTTGTGGAAGAACAATCGGTGAAAAATTCTTTTAAAGGAAAACACTTCATTCGGTCAGTAATGATTCAAAAACACAGTACAAATACCCCAAAACCATTCAGGGCTGAAGAGTGCAAAGTAATAAATGCCCTTAAAATGAAAAAAAAAAAAATAAAGAAAGAAAAGGACTGGAAGAAAGAAAAAGAGGGAAAGTACGATAGAGTTTGGAAATTACTTTTGGCCGTATGAGGTATGGAATGATTTCAGTACACGACGGTATTTCTTACCGATTATTAGGCTTGTATTCGATCCTCGCTCTTTTATAGATATATATTTGTTCCGTCCGAAGAAGAACCATTTAGGGTCATCAAAAATCCGTTCAGATTCCGAATCTTTCACTTCAAAAATTCCTCCACGGGAAAATGGCGCGTGCTCCTCTTTTACCTCTTGAATTTCTCAGCCACTGCGTTAATGAAACGAATGGAAAAAAAAGTGTCGGTTTATATATTTTTTTTTCCGTTTGCAATCCTTATTCTCCTTCTCTAATGCATTGCTGAGGAATGGGGTGCAGTAGATAGATGGATATATTCCCGGATCCGTTTTGAAAACAAAAATAAAGGTACAAATTCATTACAGATGACATTCTCATATTTCAGAATCATATTTTGGTTTTTAATACCTATTCCGTAGAAATAATGGGATTGATTTTCTTCCGCATATGGAGAATAGTAGGCCAGCATGAAAAAATTCTTGGAATACTAAAGTTGGTAAATCCTACGCATTCTCGGAATTAGCAGATTGATATTCACAGAATTGTTGATTGCTTGTAATAAAAAATAAATTGATATTCGTGGAACTCTTAACCAGATTTCCCATAAGTATGTATATGCATTTATTACACGCGTACGAAATGTTTGCGAATATCTAGCTTCGTAGAAATGTTTGGATAATATCTAGTTTTCAAATGCCAAATTATTTTCAACATGCAGCTTTCAGGCTAGAAAAATGTGTTTTTTAAATTGAATTAATTGAAATTTTTATATCTAATCATATATTTGAATTTTACGATTATTTTATACATGGATACTTAAGAAAATTTATATGCAAAAACGTACTATCTGATTTTAAACTAAAAGAAAAAAAAAGTTGGAAAGACGGTTCAACAGCTCAGAAGGCTTGAAAACTTTATCTGATATAATTTCTAATTTTTTAATACTTGAAATAAAGTGAAAAAATATTAAGTGAGTCTCCACCTGCATTTTTTATATATGTACATTAACATTGTTTGTTAAGGCGATGTACGCATATATAGATATATATTTATATAAATTGCACATTTAGATTTATTTTTTATTCGTACGTGATAGTATTATAGCTGTAATCCACTCCCCTAGCATAGCTTAGATGGTGGAGATATCTGAGAATAGTTTTAATCACCTTTTTGACTCCATAATTTTATGTACGATGAATTCATTTATAATTAATTACAATAGTCAGAGTTATTCTATTAAATGCTTTCTTAAAATTCCTGATTCAAAGTTGAATTTGGAAATCTATTCAGTCCGTAATTTAATGATATTGTATAATGAGAAGATTATATTATGCATGCATATATAAAGTATGATATATATGTATGAGTTAGCAACACATGTTACATATAATAGAACTCATAAAATCGATAGATCCGGATTAAATATTTATGTATTTGAAGTAAATACTCTATTTCCATGATGATGTGCACAAGTTTGCGTTAAATAATTCGAATTCAAATGTTTTGAGTAATTATATCAATCATGTAACTCTGAGAAGCATAAGCATTAATAAATTCCTATTCACACCCCTTTATATGGTCTACAGTTACCATTGATTAATTGAAAATAGAAAGGACAGCAAATTCAAAGTGTTTAAAAATAATTAATAAGGCAAGTTTCAATTTTTTCTTTCTTTTTCGGAAATATAAACCTTATGAAACAGATTCACTTTTTATAAAGTAGAAAAAATGTTTTTTTGTAGTGCTTTCAATTTATTTGGAAACACGATACCTCGAATGGTTCTTAATTGTTTCAATAAAATAAGGATGTTAATTCTTATTTTTGGGGGAAGATGCATCTTTTTTTCATACCTTTTGAAGAAAAGTTTTTTATTGATTTAAAATATACATAGCTTTTTGTTCTCATCTCAAGTGCCGATTTTTTAAAGAAGAAAATTAATGAATAAACATTTTCTATAATGTATAACACTTACCCTTAATTATTTATTTTTAAATAAAAAATAGATTTATAAAAATAAAGAATAGATAGAAATGATGAAGATCTTTCTGAAAGTATGTAACCTGCAATTTCTTATTTATTGTGGCAAAATTAATTCTGTCCTCTTAAAAAGGTACTATGTATATTTAAAAAAAATGAAGCTTAGAGCATATTTATGCACTCAGAATTTTAGCTTAAAATATGAATACGTTTTAGAAAATCAATTCATAATTATTGTATTAATAAATATCTTAAATTATTATAAATGACTAAGAATGCTAGAAAAATAAAAATAAAAAATAAATAATTGTATGAAATTACATTGTCCGTTTGCATGAAATTGCATTGAAAGTTATTGACTGTAAGTTATTTTTATTTAGAAGTTTTTCAAAGTGTTTTCTTTTAATTTATTATTCTCTAACCCCAAAATTCATTTAATTTGGTGTGCTTGAATTTTTTATTGTCTTTTCGCTTTATTCTTATAAATTGCTATCTAAATGTAACCGAATAAGCTACTTTTATAATTTTACTCTTCAAAGCATATTGCTTACAAATTGTTTTAATTAAATGATGCAGGACATTTTTATCACCTTGTACACATTTGTTTTTCACTCGAATTGTTTCAGATTTGTAAATAAAGTGTTTGCAATCTATTTTCCCCTATTTTTCTTATGCACCACAGTTTTTCTAACTTTGTATACTTGTGTGTTCTTGATGACTATATAATATTTTTACATTTTCTGATATAAGTCATCAATTAGCCGATTAAATGAAATGGATTTTGATTTTATACAAGCGATGCTACTTTAGGAACGAATCTAAGATAAAATGATTTTGAAATTCCATAATATTTATAATAATAATTGCTTCATTAAAGACTGGATAATAGATATAGTTAAAATAAAAAGTAATATCTTCTTTTTAGCATAAAATGTATTTTTAAGAAAAGTTTTTATTAAATTTATTTCCGAATAATCCTTCTTTGAAAAGCTGCAATTCATTTGTGGAGGAGGTACTATTTGAGTTTATATTGTTTGCTAGAACGTAAGCATGAATTTTTCGCCTATAAATTTCTAAAATTAATTTTTCCATTAATAAATTATAGAATATCTTACAATTGATAAATGCAAGTTACTTTTCAGCTATATACTAACGATATACATCTATTATCACCACGTATTATTAACAGATATTTTATATCATAAATAAAATAACCTATTCATAAATCCATATTCACTAATATATAATAATTCTATGAAATGCGTTTTAAATACAATTGTGCTGTTTTTAATCAAAGAGCTGAGAAAAAATAAATTATTTGTCGTTTATAAACTAGTTTAGCATTCCTTTATTTATATAATAAAGGCACAGGTTATATTAATTTAACAATGGTTATATATGGCTTAAACAAGTTTGAAGTTTACAAATGCTACTTTCTGCTCTAGAACTCCATGCAAATATCATCACCCCAAACTAGTTTGATATTCCTTTATTTATATAATAAAACTATAAATTATATTAGTACTATAATGAAATCATATTAACTTCAATCTATCTGTATTATATACAATTCTCTCCTGTACTGCGCAAGAATTCTGTGCAAATATCACTGCCAATACATTATTTATTTTGCAATAACGCTGCCTAAAACAAATCAATTTCAGGTCACACTCCACATTGATACTTTGCCGTCTATGGACATGTTTATGATACATACGCGTGACATTCCTGTTGAGTGGATAATTTCTTGCAATTTCAATACACAGTAAACTAAGTCGTGCCAGGAGAATAATGGTTAGCGTGTTAAAGGGTAAATATTGGCAAAAGTTCGAGTTAAATGTTAGTCCGAGTAATTGTTCCCACGTAAACAGCGATGAGAATAATTGTATGGACGCTACTCCCGTCCATTCAACAAAGGAGATTGTATTAGGTTTGATTTTAAACATGGGAGTATTGATATTGTAATGAGTGGATATATCAGGGCAGAGAGTAGTGGTAATTGATTATGGCCAAAGCACAGAGTATTACCTCCCAACCAATCAAATGCTAATCATATTACACTGCGTCTTAGTAGAAATTTCGTGCCATGCTCTTGTGATATAGTTAACTTATTTTAATGAATTTTCGCTCTGAAATTAAGCTTAAAATTCAAGTAAAATGATTTCTGATCATTCTCTTTATTATTAGGTGGTTTAGGTTTATAAATTTCGATAGCGTATCATGCAGATTATTGCTACTTAATTTTTTTTTCCATTTTATCATCTATTTGAAACCAGATAAGTAGCATTCATGAATTTTTTCATAGCTTCTTTAAGATTCTTTTATACACGGAAAGAAAATAAAAATAATAATTAATTAAAAAATGAATTCCATTAAAATGATTAGCATTAGAATCAATTCTTTGATACACCTTTTAATTTAATTTCTTTTATCTCAACGCAGCTAGATTTTAGGTTAGGGTGTACCAGGATTATTTAAGAGTCAATGCATTACTATTAAGTAAGAAAGAACAATTTATTCAATATCATCTTCTTGATTTGAAACATTTTTTACAAAGTTTATTAATTAGGAGAATATTGATGTTGAATTATGTACAATAAAATTGTAAGATATGTAGAGTACTGATTCTTAGTAAATAAGAGCAGTCTCAATGAATTCTAATTTTAAAATTAGCACATTTTTGTATGCTATAATTTGTATATCTATGTATAAAAAACAGCTGACTTTTATGAATTTCTTGATATACAAGCTAAAATTCTAGATGAATTTTCAGAATAAAGGATTATATGAAACTGAAGAAGGATTTAGTCGTAAAATATGGTCATTGATATCAGTAGTTTTTTTTTTCAATTTTTTCAAAAAAAACCCCCTTTTTTATTCTAAATAAATCAATAATTCATTTAATATGCAATTAGTATTTGACCTGATATTGGAATGTTTAAATAAAAAAATTTAGTTAAATAATTTTTAGTTCCTAATTTTAAGTAAAAAATATATGAAATTATTTTTCCTTCATTTTTCTGTACTGATAAAACACAAATATATGTCTCAACCTGGAGAACAAATAAAATATATACTGTGAAAAGTTTGCTTATTTTTATATTCAATAAAATTAAGAATTCAATTTAAAAGCCATTGTAAGCTAAATAACAATTGGATAAAAAGAGCCTTATTTTGAATATCAATCAATATTTATTTATATAATCAAATGGATACTATAGTAAAAGAAGCAAATAAAAATTTCTAAATAAAATTAAGAATGAAAATTATACGACCTTCCATTCCTGTCTACGACTATACAAATGAATCATAAATTAGTGACCTTTGGTTGGAAAAAAGTAAGTTTGGAAATAAAAAAACTTTTGAAGTAACATTTCTTAAATGATGATGTGGAAAAAAATGCTTAACTAATATATGGCTTAATAATTTGGATTCACTTTTGAAAAATATATTGTCATATTAAACTTTGGTTTCGATTAGAAATTATTCCTCAGTTTTAAATTATAAGGCATATATTATTTGTTACTATTTTGATTTTCCATTAAACAACATATTTCTGCTGCTACATGAATGGAAAGAATGACATATTTCATTATAGGTAATAATTACAATTTTTTATTCAACAAAATCTTGGGAAAATAATTTTTCGAGAAATATGATCTATGGAAATATGTAACTTCTTACCAAGAAAAGCGTTGTTTCATATCATTTCCGACAAATATTAGTTATTGATAGAAAAATCTATGAAACTCCTACATATGATTCAGAATTCTCATCAAATTCTGTAAACTCTAAAATAATATACCTCTGAAATGAATGCGCTTTATTCTTATGCAAGTTTTTCAAAATCACCGTCATCAATAGAGATAATTTTTTTTATAATTCTATAGGTAATAGAATAGTGTTTAAAATCTTTAATATTTCCCTTAGTGCACCTTTGAACGATACAATAACCACTTTATAAAATAGAACTAATGTAAGTCTCAAACAATAGAATACTCCATGTAATATTTGTTGAAGAAAATGGTTTGGCGAAGCAAGGACTTCGCTGAAAAGATAATTCATAGCAGGCGACTTTGATATCAGATTCAGATTCTGTAGATATGTGGGTTAAATTTAGACACCTTTCTTATCTTATGTTGGATATTAAACGTTCTTAGCAATGATTTTACATTAGTATAGTTATTTGCATTTTATCCTTTAATTTTAAGATTTTAAAAAAGTAGATTTCAAAGTCTTTTAGAGTTAAAAATTGTGGTTACAAAGCTTGTTTTAATAAATCATAAATTTTTACTACATGATTTCTGTAAATGATATAAATATATTTATAAGAATCAACAGGATTTCAATTTAATTGTATTCAAGATTTAGGCACCTTTCTTTTCTTTTGTTTTAGATTAAACGCTCTTTGTAGAAAACTTGACTATAGTGCATTTATTTGTATTTTGTCTTTTAACATTAAAATTTTTAATTTTTGAGATTTAAAAATATTAGTTCAAAATGGGCTTTAAAAAATCATCAAAGCTTTCTACATTTCTGTAATTAATATAAATATATCTATAAGAATCAATAGGATTTCGACAGAATGTTATTCAAATTTAATGAATTCCATTTGTTTTTAGGTTACAAAATGGTTTTAGCCTTTCTAAACGACGCATTATTTTCAAGTAAATAATTTTCTCAAAATGAAAGTTTATATTACAGAAGAGATTTTTATTTCTAAATTATTAATTTTAAAATAAGGAAATATTTATAAATTTTAAACAGTCTTATAAAGTCCATTTACAGCCAATCACAAGTAAAAAATGCAGATTTATAAAAAAGTAACAAAACTCATTTGCAATTAGGTTTATAATTTTTTTTTAAATAAGCATCTTCATGCCATACAAAAATTATTACCGCATGCACATTCGAAAGAATATGTCGAATCTCAAAGACAAAAATGCAAAATTCTATTCCTTCCATTTCTTTCGATAGATAATCTCTTATTTTTTATTCATTATGTGCTTTCAAAACGGATGGTACGGTATTAAAATCCGCTGCAGTCAGAAATATGAGTGAGTTTTCTCGTGATTATCTGCTCATGGAATTACGAAAACCAATATTCTTCCTGCTCAGAGAGGAATGCCCCCGAGGTATGTTTTACTTCTAAATTATTCATGCATGGTTTGCGCTTGCTTATTAAAATTTCACAGCTCTCTAAAGACCTGTGTAATCCTTTTAATGGTTAAGAAACTACCCTTTCCAAAAGCTCTCAGTAATTCAGAATGATACGCCAGCATTGATTTCGGCTTGAAAGAGCGAAATACCGCCAGTGCTAATAAACGCTCTAATTAGCTGGATCCCAACGGATTATAGGCACGAGAAGAAAGACGGCTGGGTTATTAGGCGTCTTTTCCTCCTTTTCCTTCATCACAATACAGGTCAACGTTTAGAAAGCGCTCGCAACAATTACGCCCGACCGATATGTTTGGAGTTTATTATATGCGCTAGCTAATCACATCAGATGGTCCGAAATAAACTTTACATTAGCTGCGATCTGCAACGCTACAGGTGCAACCAAACTTGTTGCGTTAATAAGGCTTGTATTTAGTAGAATAGATTCCACCTAGCATGTGCGTTCAAATTCTATGTCAGGTTGTCGTCACTCTTGTTAGGATTTGTTTGAGTTGTGAACAACTATGGAGGGCATAAAGCGATTAGGCTTGGATCTCCAATGATTTGATTGGATCAACTCGAAAATAGGAAATGGATTTGTTTACACTGAATCACAAAGCTAGCTTATTAGATAGCACATTTAGCTAGTCTTATATAAATATTTAGAGTCTGTTGACTCCCATGCAATCTGAAATTTTAATTAAAAAACAATTCTTATTTAGAATCGAATTAAGATCAAAATAAAACTTCTCCAACGGTTGGAATCCAGTAGTGGAATATTGTTTAGCTCAGAGTTCCTGATCTTTCTTTTATGTTTAAATATTGAAGCATCTTTTATCAAGATATGTTTCTGTCTGAAAAGCTATAGAGTGAATAAAGCGATTAAATTTGAACCTCCAATGAATTGTTTGGATGATTCCGACTAATAAAAACAATATTTTTACAAGAAATTTTGAATCAGTAATTTAATAATTTATTAATTATAAAATATTAAATAGTAAACATATTTAACAGGGATTTAATGTATGTATTTAGAAGCTCTAATGAGCCCTAAGCATTTTTAAATTTAATTGTAAATAATATTTTTACATCTTAAGATTATGTCTAATTAGAAACAAATCTTACGATGTTCCTAAATTTGTATTTAAATTTGAGAATGCATATTTTACTAGTACTTAATCTTGAGACTAAAAAATATTTTAAAAGATTGATTCCTTTTCTTTTACAGTTTTGAACCATTTTTGAACTTTTGAAGCATTTATATAAAATTGGCCAAATTATATTAATATCAGTTGTCTGAAAGGAATATTACATGATATGAAAAACTAGTTTTAAATTAATTATATACACCTGATGTTAAAAAATAGTTGAAAGCAGCTAGGAAAAAAATTGAACTCGTTCTCCAAAATTCTTTTACCATATATCATTATGTTTATACAGTGAATGTTTCAAAAATTTATACTTGTTTTTCCTAATTTCATTAATTAAATTACTGATATTATATCTTATTTACAAGATTTGAATAAAATTTAATCTAAAATTGAGAATCAATTTCAAATATAATTAAACAAATATTCCAATAAAAACAATCTTTTTAAATATGATAAAAATTAAATATTCGAAATGAGTTTGATTCTAAATAAAGCTGTTAGCATAGTGCGCAATAATACTAATAATATTTTGATGAAAGTATGCAGGTAACGACATAAAAATTGCTTAAAATAATTTTTCATTCTAAGAGACATGCAAATATTATGAATTCAGTCAAATACTTGTGAGAGAAGAAATCATTTATTTTTAATACATTATTTCATTAATTATATATTAAAATGCATGACTTAAGAAATATTCTAAAGTTTTACGCACATTATGAGTGCTAAACCAAGTGAATGCATAAAATATTTAATAAGCATTTGGTTAAATTAACTAACTATTTTCCGGAATTCCTGCAGCTCATAAACTTAAATTCCTTCAAAAGATATTACTTCATAGCTCCTTTTAAATTCCATAAAATATCTTAAAACCTACGCCAGACAATAATTTATTACAGCTTAATCATTCCTCATTCTGTTTCAGAAATGAAAGTTTACCTATTAGCTATTACAAAACATCAAATCATGCGGTATGATAATTTCATAAAATAAATCTGATGCATTCATTCCCAATATAAATGTAAGAATTCAAATAAACTCTCTCTTCATTCTAAATTCCAAATGTTTAAATTCAAGTTTCATAGCCAGATTCGTTTCCTTTCGTAAACATGCTTTAAATTATATATAACATCCAGATGTACATGCAAAAATAATTTGTCATAAAGTAGTACAAATGTTAAACCACGATATAGTTTAATTTGCATCCATCCCCGTTCTCCCCATGTTGATGATCTCAGACATGGATAACCGCTTAATATATTTATGACGTCAACAAGTACCCTTCAGGTGTTCCACACATAGAGCTGATCCACCATCATTTAGACCTGATTAATATTTAGTGACAGACTCATTAAATATTGAATACGTCCGTTTTGCCAGTCAAACTTTAATACTCCTGACTTGATTAATGCAGGATTTCAGAACCAGTTTAGCCATGCGTCCTGATAGTGTAGCATACATCATAAGGTAGCGCGTTTCAATCTCTTCGCAGTGAAGGATCCTTGCGCGTTGCACATGGTAAGTAGGAAAGATATTCGTGCCATCAGGAAAGCTGCGCCAATCCTCTTGCTGGATTACGAGCACAAGAATAAGATTTAATTTCTTGATGATTACGGCAACCAATTGAAGTGGAATTGGAAGGAAAAATAATGAGGCAATTTTAATTGGAATAATGACAAGATACGTCTAGAATTAAGTATCTTATTTAATTTATAAAGCATCGTCCATAGATTTCCTGAAACTTCAGCATAAAGTTTGAAATTCAAAAATAATTACGACTGTTTTAATTTGAGTTTCTTTCTTAAAGTTTTAAATGGAAATTAAAATAGTCAGAAATTGAGCTTCATTTCAGTTATATTAAATGATAAAACCATTATAATAATTCTATAGAAACTTTATAAAAAGAAATAAAATATAATATTATAAAATGATTTATGTAGTTTTTATTTTAATTAAAATATCAAAATATATAACAATGTATACTGAAAAATTCTAAACTATGCATAGTTCTCATATTTTGCGTTTAATTTTATAATAAAAACTATTCTCGTAGCTTTCTAAAGTTTCATATAAAGAAAAAAAAATTAAATTACAAAAAACCAAATAGCACAGCTTTTATTTTAAATTCAATCTAAAAGTTTGAAATTTGAATAAATAATCAGGAAGAATGATCTGTACTCATATTCTGCATTTTATTAATTATTAATGTAGTTGATTTTAATCAAAATCCCGAAACATATAAAGTATTCTACAATAAACACAAATCATGCATAGTTTTTATATTTTAGGTTTTATTAAATAAGAAAAATTTTTCACTTAGCAACACTGAAACATCATAGAAATGAAATGAAAAGCGATTAATACAGTTTTCATTTTCAATTTTCTCCAAAAGTTTAAGATGCAAATTAAAATAATGAAACATAGTGTTTCATGCTCATATTCAGTATTTTATCAAAGGATAATCACATAGATTTTCTTTCAAAAAAACGTCTTTATAATGATAAGATTAGATTCATTTTAATTAAAATCTAAAAGTTTGAAATGCAAAATATATAAACAAAAATCGTGTTTGGTATTTATTCATATTTTATATTTAATAATAAAATTAGTCCCATTTTTTTAAAAACTGAAACTTGGAAAAATAGTATGGTATAGAACAAAAGGGATAAATGATTAGAATTATGTTGAGCTTAATTAAAATCTCAAATACGAAATGCAATTAAAATGATCCTAAATTATATTTATTATTTGTTTCTTACAATTTATTTAATTAATAAAGGCAAATAAACATGGCTCTTCTAAAATTTCATATACAGGGAAAGGATAAAAAAAATCACACAAATTGCTTTAAAATAATTAATGCTTTTTTTCTTGTTTATTGATCGCTGATTACTGGAAAAATAATGACAAAATTCTAACATGTAAAATTTTATTTCAAAGCTCGTGTATAATTTGTGCCGATAATATTTGTTTAAAACAACTGGTTTAATAAAATAATTTGTTTAAAGCATTAAAACATTATTTAAACATTAAGACATTATTTAAATGTATTTATTAAACATGTTCATTTATTTTAAATAACAATTTTCTTTATCCAAATCCTACTCAATAAAGAATAAGTTGATATCTATTAACGATTTTCCTCTAACTGGTATACTATCTTTTAAACACAATGACCTGATCAGAGAATCGATGTTAAAACCGAATCACTAGCCTTTTGGTGCATGAATGTCTTTCACTGCCCCCCTATCATTCATCTTCCACTTCCTGCCATTTATCCTACTCCCTCATCAATGTCTTTCTTACTTCGGTACTGTACACATTTATATAATTCCGAGCTTAGAGTGGAAGTGCTTTTTACTTTTGGTTCGGGTTGCGAAGAAGAGAAACAGCTACAAGAGAATGGGTTAATTTACCTGATTGTTTTTGCTACATTTACAGTAACAATGCAATAAAATAAGTTACAAGAACATTTCAGACTTTGTAGAAAGTATGCATTTTGATTAATTTGGGCAGGATATTAGAGGATAAAGTCATTCCTAGATTTGAGATTTGTGAGGAATTTTGGCACCAAATTTGGCTAAGCTGCATCATGCAAAATGGTAAAATATAAAATCAGGGGCAAAATCATCCCGAGATCCCAACACAAAGTTTGTATTTATAATTAAACCAAAACTGATTTTATTTCCATCCCTTCATATATAATTAGATCTTATAAAACAGATTACAAAAATATTTCCAAGATAAGGACAATCAATGTTTTAAATACATTTTTGAACAGTTCCAGGATTATCCAAAACAAGGCTGGAAAAAAAGTTATTTGTGGAATATGATGAAAAATGAAAATGTTGAGCTCAAAATGGAAACGAACGAGATGAAAGCCAGGAATTCTTTATAAATATTTCCAACTAGCTTTTTTGGAAACCAAACAAAAACAAAATATAATTCTTCTATAGAAAGAATATTAACAGATTGCAAAATATTGGAGTGCAATATGAGTTTAAAATTTCATTTTACCCATTCGCACTTGCACTATTATTTTGAAAACTAGCGGCATTCAGCAAAGAGACAGGAAAAAGATTTCATCAAGACATGAAAAAAAAATTGAAATAGATATCAGAAAAAGTAAAGAATCATCATGATTTCCCAACATTTATTGAATGTTAAAAGGAATAATCCCATACAACTTCAACAAAAGAAAGCAGAAAAGAAAGTTTTGATAAAAAAAAAGATAATATAAGGAATTGTAATCTCTTTCACAAAAATATTTGGTCTTGGATCATGACAAAATAAGTATATTAATGTGAAGAAAAAAATTAAAAATTCATATAAACTATTTTAAACGAATTAAAATAATTTACCTAACTAATTATGAATTAAAATATTTTTAACCTGAAAAATTGGTTTTTAATTTTGAATCAGTAAGATATAATTTTTAAATCATATTTTATAAATAGAACAACATTTCTTATTTTATATTTAAAATCTAAAAAAATAGGCAACATTTAAAAATTAAACTATACCTTACTAAATAGTAAAAATTGTACGAATAGTTGTTATGAATGTATTAATATGAAAATTGTACGTTTGTAGTCGTGAAAATTGTCTGAATAGCTGCTCTGAATATATTTAAAAATTAAACTTTATTTATATGGTTTAAAAAACTGGGGTAGAAAACCATCATACCAATTGAACATAATTACCAATAAAGAAGAATCAAATTCGTATTAAAGTACATTTTTTATTACACATTTGTAGAGATTTCATAACTTAACAAATATTTGCTATGAATTGGTTGAATTTTTAATGAAAATAAATATTCCTCAATATATCCAAATCATATATAAAAATTTATTGTTAAGACTAACATAGAAAACAATATCGATTATTGCTAATTCAAAGGTAATACATTAACCTTGAAAATACAAAAATCGTAAAACAAAAAATCAAAATCTTTTTCAAAAATTTATAATTTATTGTTATTAGAAATTTGATGTAATTAAAATGCAATTAAAAACTTTAAAAAATAAGTATTTTTGAAATAGTTTTTAGCAATGAATGACATTCATGTTTTAGAATTAGGAATCGTTGATTTAACTGCTGAGAAATAGTGAATCGTTAAAATAAAATCACTAAATCCACTAGCATTATTTTTAATTTAAAATCACTGTTAAACAAGACTTTAACATTCTTTTGTAATACTTTGTAACATAAAATGTTGGGAGTGCAAGGAATGCGGCTGTAATCAAAATTAATTAATACAATACTTAGTTATTTTAATGTTTTTCAGAAGAAAAAAATTAGATGACTACAGTAAATATCAGATATAGAATGTTTATTATTTCGATAGAAATAATTTTATTTTCATATTAAAAAATGCAGAAACCTTTTTTTTCCGTCAATAAATAATTTTTTCTGTATTTGAATTTTTATTTCATTTCACTTATATATTTTATTTTAGCTGAAATTAAAATTGCCGAAAAAGTAAAAAGTTCTTCGTAAATGAGAATTTTCAATTTATTATTTTATTTCATTGGAGAAACCTAATGATTTTCCCTAATTTCAATATTTAATAAAGTAAAAATATTGCAATACATTTATTTAAATAATGGATTCATAATTCCATTGAAAAAACACCCGAATATAATAAATATTCGATTTAACGTTGAAAAATAACTGGATCAGAGGAAAAATACAGAATAAAAAAACTTTAATTAAATAATTTATGCTTACGAAATGCATTGATTTCAGATGTAAATAACATTCTTAAAAAGTATCGTTGAATTGTATAATGTATTGAATAAATCAAGTGTTTCAAATAAATTGGACAACAATCTGGATAATTTGTGTGACTGATACCTTTTTATATTTACCGTTAACTTTAATTAAGTCATAAATAACATTTCAATATCTACTAATGGAAAAAAAACCTGCAACAACAACAGATTTACATCTGGATGTAATAAGGTAAAAAAAAATAAATACAGAATTTTAGAAAAAATGTTTGAATATTGTTACATACTTTGCATATCCAAGCTGTTATAAAAAAATTATGATCAAGTACTTCTTATTTCCATTGCAAACTTTAAGCACATTTATAAAATATACCATGAAGGCAAGTCCATGTATTCACAGATTAAAAAAGAAGAAAATTCTATCTTAGAAACTGAAAAGTAAAATCCGTCTTCTATATAGTAGCAGTTTTGATCATATCTGAGACAGATAAGAAAAAAAGTGAATTTTGGGTACTTTTCTTATCTTGGTTTGACTTAGAGATCAGATATCAGGTGTCAACGACTGCAGTTAGTTATTTCCTCTGATCTTCGAAGATACATCGTTCAACAAATCAAAAAGCAGCTGTTACAGGTTCTATCTTTAAAAAAAATACTTTATAAGATTTCTTATCGAGTTTCAAGACCTTTGAACCTTATTATACACTTCCTAAGAGTTTATACAGACAACTACTTTAGTTTTTTCATAAACGTAGAGAAAGTATTTTATTCGAACCAATAAAAGCGACATCTGGATTGAAAGCAATCACATATTTTCTTTTTCGATTTAAAATTATAAAAGAAATGAAATTCATAAGCAAAATATATGAACATTAAATTTATCGTAACTATTTCTCATACAGAGTATGAAGCTTTATTGGTAGAAATATACATTTAAATAAAAGTAAATATACTTCATATTAATATTTAAATATGCTTTTTATTATATTTGCACGAAGTATTATTGTCGAAACGGAAACAATTTAAAAAATTAATTTTATCTTAAATTTTGAAAAAAAAATTATGTTGCCTTAAGTACATTTAATATAAAATTTAAGCGTGTTGTTATCATTGATATTCTTTTAAAATTTATAAATTTTGTTATTCAAAAACAATTTTTCATTTTTAAATTTCATTCTTTTATAAGTGTTAATAAAACAAGATTCTTAAATATTATTGACTACCATTTTCTAATTTGAATCTTATTGAATATTTTTTAGCCATTTTCTATGAAGGAGATTAAAATTGCAGTTAGTAATTACTATTCACTTATATTTTATCAATCGCATTATTAATAAGTCTCTAAATTAGAAAAGAGTCTCATGGCTAACCTACAAATAAGTGTATATATATCAAAAATAAGGATTAAATAAAATAAATAAATAAATATTTTATTTAAAATGCATGACAGTTTGAACTTTAGCTGATGAATAATTTTTTTATATCAATGAATTCTTTTATAAGGAATATTTAATACATGACTCAATCAGTCTCTGGTCTGACACATATATGGGAAAAAGTATTGACTAACTCATGGGATTTCTGTATAATATTCAACCTTCAAGCAATACATTTTCAAAATTTCTTGACATTCTGTCTCGTAATTTATAGGTAATTTCCATGATTTTTATGGCCACAGTTTTGTAATTTCAAAAAATGTATAAAAAACGAATTTTGTGTGTTGAATAAACATTGTTTTTTATGGAAAATATTACTGTTGATACCAAACAGTGGATTGATAAGCCTTATGGAAACTGCACCAGAGAAATCAACTATTATTGAATGGCACACTGACTCTTTGTGTGCCCGTACAAATACCGATTATGCTAAAAAATGTCCACAAAATCGTCTTTGAAAGACCCTAAAGTTGAGATAGATGATACTCTAAAGATATCAGAAAGTAGTGTGTTTACAATTTTACAAGAACATTTAAGCATATGTAAGTTGCTTTTGTTATGGTTGTCGCATCTGTTCACACTGGACGAAAATCAACAACGCTATTGGTACTGTTTTAGAGAGATGAAAAGACTTTTTTGTATTAGTATGTGACAATGGATGAAACAGGGATCCACTAAAGAACTCTTGAATCAAAAATATCATCAGCCGAGTAGACAGCAGCCGGTAAAATTCATCCAAAGCGCCCAAAAATTCAAAAGTCAGCTGGCAAGGTTATATCATCCGTATTTTTGGAAGATCATTGTATTTTGTTCATTAACTGTCTTGAGAAAAATAAAACTATCAATAGTGAACATTATACGACCTTAATGAATCAGTTGAGAGTAAAACTCAAGAAAAAATGACCTCATATGCAAAATAAAAATGTTCTACTCTAGCAAGACAATGACCCATGAAAAAATTCCATGAAAATGTTGGTTAAATTGAATGAATTTTTGCTTCGAATTTATTTATCATCCACCGTTATTTCCATATCTGGGCCCCATCGACTACTGTTTTTTTTGTAAACATCAAAAAGATACTCCAAGTAAAGAAATTTGGTTCTAATGAAGAAATTATTGCCAAAAATGATGCCTGTTTGAGAGCAAAGGCAAATCGTTCTACATAAAGTGCATCGGAAAGTTTGAGGAGCGTTGGAATGAATGTATCACTATTGAAAGAGAGTATATTGATGAATAAAGTCGACTTTTTAAACAAAATTGTTTTTCTTAGCTATACTGGATAGTTATCAAGTGATGTGTTAAGATGGATGGGTAATATTTCTCCTACGAAACATTGATCTTTATTAAAGCTCCATACACGTTTGCTCATTTACTGAAATGGTTAGAAATTCAAATTAATAAGAAAACTTAAGAGGTTTTCATATATTGAATTTTTTATATCAAACCTTGCCTCCACATAATGATTCTTCAGCTTATAGATCCAGAAATGTAATTCATATTAGAAGAAAAAAAATATTTTTTATATATCTGATTCTAGTTAATAATTACTATTTTTCCTCTAAACATTTTTTAGTTTGTTATCTTCTATGAAAAAAAGAGTCACAGAATATATAATAAATAATTTTGATGAAAAGCAGCCTTCTTTCTTGAGTAACTATTTTGTAGGCTTCAGTATTTGAACACACTCTTTATATAAAAGACTTCCATTAAAAAAGAAAAATTCACGAATAATCCATACAGAAGAAATTTCCTGATTCCTTAAAATTTCGAAACCTGAAGATGAATTCCAATTGATTAAAATGCTTTTTGTAAATGTAATATAATGCATTTGGAAAAGAAAATCAAGATGAAAGATTATAAAAATGTCATTTTCTGTTTGAATGGAAGTAATTGTACAATATATCATTCTAATAGCATACTTATCCTCTTTACAAAACGCATATTCTTATAGCAAATTAAAAAAAACCCAAAGTAATCTAGATATTTGTTTTTCTCATTTTAACAAAAAATGCAGCCTTAAATACATATATGATTGCATCAAGCAATTTGTGCAGTAAAATATATTTTCGAATTACAGAGAAACATGCTATCGAGTGAGAAATTTTTTTTCTGTATTCTTTAAAATGCATTTGCTAAAATAATTGGATCCGAACAGAAAGGATATTTGAAGTTTACTTTTAAAAGCTGTCCCTTCATACAATCTTTGTTTCCATGAAATTGAGATCATATATATCATCAGAAATGAATAGTGTTTGTGTGATCGTCAGATTTAGTTTTATAAAATTCATATTTCATTAACAATTTCTGTGAATATGTTCGAAATTCCTTCCAAAAAAACTTGCATTCGGGAATGGAACAGGAATTGAAAAATTTAAAATGGATGGACAAAATAATTACCTTCACAAATTTCAGATTTCAATGAAAAAAAAGATTAAACTTTAATCTCAAAAATCAATAATTTTAATATCATTTTTCATGTAAGTTTCATAACTGCATCCTAAATAAAACGCACCAAGAAATATAACAATAGCATATAAGAAATATAATCGTATCTTATTCCTTACTTATATTCTTTATTAGCTTACAATCTTTGTTATGCATTTTGTAGATATATTAAGCTTATATACTGCAGTTGCTTTAACTGTTTTGAAAATATTTTTATCAAAAGATACAATTTTACATTTATTGTTTAGTCAAAGAGTGAATTCGCTTTGCTAAATAAATATTTTTTGATTAGCATAAAATTAATATAAGTACATTTTTGCATGTTTAGGTTATGTTTTTCCTTTAACTGCACGATGAATATGATCATCGAAATCATCTGTAATACTATTTCTGTCCACCAAATATATTCATCAAATTCGAAATGCTTAAAATTAATTAAATTTGTGCATATATACTTGTTTAGTTCATATAAGATTATAACAGCGAATTTTTCTTACAGTATTAAAATTAGTAAAGAAATTATATGTCCCAAAATTTATTTTGATGCTTGAAAATAAGTGATTTTAAATATATATATATATCTTCATTCACATTTATTTAATTCACCATTGGTGGGAAATTCAGTTTCAAACCTAATAATTATAGAAAATATTTTTTTTATTTAATGAATATATTTACATAAAATTTGTATGTAAGTATCATTCCGAATACATTTATCGGTCCCATATTAGTACATGATTTATTTTATCATATTCAATTGATTTTGTTTCTGCTAAAAGCAATAAATATTTTGGATTGACATCTCATATTACCCCCCAAAAAATATACTTTCTTATTGGCCTATTCTGTATAAACCGCGTTCTCACATTTTTAAGGGTTTTTTTTTTAAATGTTTATTTGCGTTGAAAGAAATGGACAACTAATAATAAGAAGAATCAAATGCAATTTAAATTAAAAGGTAAATAATGAAGAGCATTATTTTTCTGTTAAAAATTTCATCCAAAATAAATCTTTATTTTCCCTTGCAACAAAAATTCACCTTTAAACATCTCATTGGCATATTCATAAGAAAGACATATTCAGATTTCAAATGGTAGAAAATAACTGGAATTGTGTAAATATTTAGTACACGAAAAAATACATCAACATCTCTTATTTATAATATGTGTATAAAATTTTTCACTGTGAGAGCAGATAATATTTATGATGGAAACTAAAATTATCCATTTTAATGTAATCAATTTAACTTTGGTGTACCCAAAGTAAATCAATCAGGTAATAGAATAATATTCTACAAACCTAAACTAACATACAACATTTATTTTGTAAACCATAAACGTGAAACGTAATTAGGAACTTATTTATGTATATAAAATGACCATTTTCTATTTTGGATTCCTGGATAACTATCGTTTCAAATGCATCTTACCCAACGCAAATTACTACATATTCTATTTTGATGCATTCCACGGGATCGCTTTTGTTTATACGCATTTCCAAATTAACAACTCATATCCCTCAAACCCATTTAAAAAAGAAGCTTTCTCTAGACCTTTCCCAAATAGATTGCGTCCCGCTATTTTTAACGTTATAGGGACGCTGGCTGTAGTAGCGATTTTCGAAGCAGGAAGGCCTTTGTAACGAGGCACGATGACGGACACGATGCGATGAGTGTCAGGACATTAAGGCCTCCCCCCTCCCTCCTAGCGACAACCGATGCCGTGGTTTCATGGTGACCTAATGATGCAAGTCATACCCGTTGAATCGATCCTGCATTCATCATCTTGGCGAAGATGAGAGAGAGAGAGAGAGAGAGAGAACTTTCCTGGAATGTAGTCTAGGTGTTATGCAGAATGAGATACTACAAGGCCACCTGCACGGAAATGAGGATGGCATTATTTTGTCCATTGAACGATAGGAAAGTTTGGAGAAAGGGTTTGCGGTACATCTAAGGAGATAAATAAATAACTTCTTAAGTGATCCATAACACGTCTACATTTTTAAAATATTTTCTTAGGTTTTTATATAAATATTTAAAGCTGAATTAGTCTCAATAAGAAATGGTATGCTGAATACTTTTTTCAGAAAATCATTGTTATTATCGTGGTTTGCATCCTCGATTAAATACATAAACATACATTATAAAGAATCTCGAAATTCCATATTAGATAAGCGGAAAAGCAGAGAACTGAAAATAATGCGAAAATTGTCGGAATTGTTCTTTTTAAATCTTGTACTTTGATTAATCTGTTCTGAGTCAATAAATAAATTGAAATATCAATCATAGTTTTTTTCGTTTAATAAATGAATAATTTTCTTTGCACTTCCTTAATGTTAAATTGTTATTTTTCATGTTTTCTGTTATAAATAGCCTGAGTAAAGGGGATGCAAAATTATTGATCCTAGATTTATGTTTGTTATTATTCTTATTAGATGACTTTTTTTATTTCGAAATATGTTCTTTTCCAGTCCATAAAAGAACGCTTGAATATAATCCTTTCAATTAAATTACACTTTTATTTAATTACAAATTTAACTATGATACATTATATATTTAAATGTGGGGGACGAAATTGCATTGTAGGCAAAAGAGTTAATCCTAAAAATATTTTAGAATTTTATAGAATTAAAATAAACTAATTTATTCAAAGGTATTTATTTTATTTTAACTTGAAAATATTACAATGTTATATGAAGTTACAAATTAAACTAATAAAAATGATTTAACTTTTCTATATTTCATATCAGTTACTGTTGTGTAAACTTTCAAAACTTTTAAAATTAACTTGGTTTAAACTTTAAAATATTTCAGAAACCAAAGTAAACAAAATGTGCTCTCTCGCGAAAAATCATTCAGTATGATTGCAAAGTAAATATCAAATATTGTCTTGTTTATCCGAATAAAAGAGACTTTTCACATATAACTGGTAAAAAGCAAAGATGATGTGTTTATTTAATAATAAAATACATTTAGCCTCTAACTTTGCTTTCGAAAGAAGCGCTTTGAGTTAAAGGAAACTATTTTTTTTCGTAAAGATTGTGTTTCTTGTAATGAATAAGAATCTTTTAAAATGTTTCAATATTTATAATTTTTCTCATTTCATAAATACATTTTTAACTAGATTTCAGAATAAATTTCTGTAACAATTTTCACAACTGAAAAAGTTCTAATGATGCGTCCTCGAGATACAGTTTTAAATGGTATAAAAAGCTTTGAATGTAAGTACTATTGAAACAAATGACAAATTATGAAGTGTCTTGTTTTGACACTTGAAGATTTTATTGAAAATTTTAAATTTTGAAATGCACATTTTCAAAATGAAACTATGCTTTTCAATTATTAAAACTTTTTCAACTGGTGATTCTGCAAAACATTATAATTCCCCAGAAAATTAAATAATTATGTACAGATCTTTCAACAGAAAGAGAACTTACATTGACTGTAAGTTTTTAAATCTTAATTTAAGCCGTTGTGCTCGCAACTGAGAACCTGCAAAAAATAGATTTTCTTTCTTGAAAAATAAAACGCCCTTCCATCGAAAGAATATTTTGAAAGTGCAATTAAACCTGTCTTAGAGAGACAGACAACTGTAACTGTTACACACTTCAGAGCTCCATTCAAAAACTGCTAATCACCAAAAGACTCTTCATTCTGCTATTTGATTACATACCCTCTTCCGCTTCAATTACATCCTGTGCTCAATTTGTAAATGAGGTTACAGTATCCTGGTCATCCAAGCTTAAAAAACGAAGTGACGGAAATTTTTCCCTAAAGTCAGCTCTTGAAATTAGCCTCCCTGGGCTCACTGCCCAAACAAACATTTTGACAAACGGGAGACTCGAAGCTCTTGTACAGAGCTCCCTATTTCAGAGCTCACCGAAGTCAATTTCGAGCAAATGAACATCAACTGCGTGTAAAACTCGAAACTGATTGCTTCGTTTAAGGTACGCGGAAACGTTAATTGTGCAGCTAAGTAGTTGTAGATTTAGATTTAAAGTCCTAAGTAGTTTTTTGCTTATGCAGTTAATTTTTATTTTGATTGGGATAATGAGGACGATTGTTATCATTATCTGTTTAGAAATAAGGCAGGTAGGTAGCTCTTATGTGATTAGGTGGCGTTAAACGAGCACTGAAACACTTGATAATTCATGGTTGAGAGCAGAATTGTGAGTTGAGATATATTTAAGGAATTTTGAACATGAAATGGTGATTTTAATTATTTATTTTATTGATTATTAATAATTACGCAATTGATATTGTGGCTGTTTTTGAATTAAAGAAATAAATATATTTCAGTCAATTTATAATTATTGAAAATAATTTCAAACATAATTATTCTTTCGAATATTTAGGAAAATGAGCATATACAATTTATGTCTAAAGAAAAAATACCATGATCACAGTTCGAAATTTTACTTTTAAATGTACGATTCATTAGGTTTTTAGGATCTAAAAATAGAATGGAATAGTAATTTTTCCTCAGATTCTGTAAATAATATATTTAAACTAATGTTGAAATAATTTTCTTTTATATTTGAATAATATGATATTTTGCAGAATATTATAAAAAGTAATTTAATTTATACTAAGCATAACATTTCACAACTCGAAATTTTGTTCGGAAAAATGGTAAAAAGTTAACATATCAGCATTTGAACAATGATGCAAATGTGAAAATATTTGCCACTACTTTCGAGGACAATATTCACATTCCAAGTATAATTTCAATGGCTTTAAATTTATTGAACTCGTGTGATAAAATACTAAAATTTGATTTTCTTTGCTTACGACAGACTTTCTTCTAGGCTACTTAAGATTTCTTTTGATAAGTGATGTGATTTATAAATTCATAATGGCTGAAATTACGATATTTATTGATATGGACCTTACTGAAATAACAAAAGATTGCATATAAAATTCAATGTTTATAGTGAATTTATATTCAGTCTCTTTATATTAAAAAATTCTTAACCTTTCATTAGTGGCATTATCTAAGAGATGCTCATAAAATCTAGATTATTTAACTTTTTTTCATGTATTACGATTGGGATTTTTCTTAGAGAATACATTCTTTGTACGTCTACAACAAAAGATTGCATATGAAATTCAATGTTTATAGAGAATTCATATTCAGTCTCTTTATATTATAAAATTCTTAACCTTTCATTAGTGGCATTATCTAAGAGATGCTCATAAAATCTAGATTGTTTAACTTTTTTTTCAAGTATTACGATTGGAATTTTTCTTACAGAATACATTCTGTGTACGTCTATAGAAAACTTCATTTTCTCATTATAACTAATTATTATTTTTTAAAGAGCAAATTGTTTTGAATATGAAAATGTTATTATTTATAGTAAAATATATCATGGAATGAATTTTATGTCCGTGAGATACATTGTGGCCTTTTAAAAATGGAAATTATTGTGAAAAACGGAGGAATAGATAAAAAATGAAAGATGCTTGTTACATTGTACAAAAAAAAATAGCATTAATCTATTTTTTAAATTTATAAATCTATTAATTTAAGGCCCTCTCTTTATTTTTTCGAGAAGAATATTAAAATTTATTCTTAAACAGAAAAATTGCATTTTAGTTCCTTTTCAATATAAATTGATAGTTATTTAACGAAGATCAAAATAACTGCAGTAAGATCTTCAATGAAAATCAAAGTTTTGTATGCATTTATTAGAAGAAAAATTCAGAGCACGTACATATCTTCTCATATTTTGTTTGCTTTGTTTTGAACTATTTGAAATAATTTTGAATTAGTGAAATCCGTCTAGACGGAAGAAGGAAGGATTTGAACAGATGGAGAAAAATCCAAGATGTTAAGATTTTTCAAAAATTTGAAAACTTTGATTATCATTAAAATTATTCAGATTTTAGTACAAAATTAAAAAGTACTAGTGTGAAATCAAATATTCATGATAAGCATCAAAAATTCACTATTATATATATTAATGGAGCAAGTTATTAGATGAGTATTAGGCTAAAGGAGTCTAAATGAATATTTCTACAAAGTTTTAGGAAATAAAATATTTTTGAAATCATTATTTGTCAACTCATATTACAAATTATTTGCTATTTTAAAGGTAACTATTATCGTACTATTTCACATTAAAATCTAAAATTTTATAAATTTTTATACCAATCAAATTATTATTTTGTTATCATTACTAGTATCGTAATGTCTGAATTTCAAAGTTATATAGAATATATAAAAATAGTGAATGCTGAATTAATGTTATAACAATTACAACGTTTTTCGGATGCAATATTCTGGTATGAAGAAAGTTAAGAATATTTTTTAAACTATGCAGTTCAGAGTTTATGTTTTCATTCATTAAATTTTATTCTATAGAAAAATTTTGCAATGAAATATGTTTCTTTCATGGATTTTAATAAGATTTTACATTATAAATTTCTGAATTTGTATTGATCCCTTTTGTACAAAAACATTTGTGCAATTCCTTTTAACAGTTACACGACATTTATGATATTACTTAATTGTATACATGTTTATTAGAAAAAAATTTCTCCGAAGAAATCTAGAATTTCAACTCATAAATAAGGCTTGAATAATGTTAAGCTAATAAGGCTTGTCTCTTAACTAAGAAATGCGAGCCTTATCCTCTAACTAATTTTTAATATAAAAAATCAAGAAAGCTAAATGATATCAATTAGATTTAATAACTAAAGAAAATTGTAGATCTAAATTGATGACTTTCCCTTTTAACTGAATTATTCAATATTATACATATTTATATATTGTTTTCTTTTTGTTCCTTAATTGCTTTGGTTCAAACAACTAAGTCTTCATGTAGGCAATTAAGATGTTTTGGGGGAAAAACATTTTGAAAAGTTTAAGTATCTGTTTACGGATCTTTCAACTCTTTCAGTTTTTTCCTTTCTATTGAATATCATCTGCATTTCTTTTAAAATGCTTTACTTGCTATGTTTTCATAGGCATTTTATTAAATTAATAGAAATCTTCTCATACAAATTCGTCACGCAAACGAACGATTTCCGCAGCGCAAGTTGAGCGTTTTAGAGCATGAAAGATGAAGAAGGAACGTCTTCAATAAAGAAAGAAAAATCATCCTTACCCCCTACCTTTTTACTCTTTCCCCCTTTTTTATTCCAGCTTACCACTGCGCAATTTAAGTTGTGTGTTTGCTTCCTAAGCGCAACAAGAAATATTCCCTTTGTTTTAATGCGTAATGGTTTTTTTGAGCGCGCTTAGTAGAGATTAACTTCGCTTTAAATACAAACTATTACCTACCCCTCACTAGCAGAGGGGGAGTTTCCTCCAATTTTTTTCTTTTCATGTTTTTCTTTTTCTTGCTTCCCACCTTTGCAACCATTCCCGACTCTAGGAACGTCAAACAATTACCATATATAGAAAATTTCATTATTCGGTTTTGGGCTACACCTTTTAAAATGCGCATGAACTTATATTAGGTAACATAGTGAAAAAAAATGGAGAAAAGGAAAAAATACATCTAAAAGATTCGACTTTTTTTTACCCTGACTAATGTTTTCCATTATTTCCTTCTCCTGATTGTATCGTACACGCAAAGAACGTAACGGAAAAATGATGGAAGAGGTAGAAACGTTAAAAAAAAAAAAAAGAAAGATTTTCCGACTGGAGAAAGGGTACCTTCGTTTTTGCTCTCTAAGAGATATTTTAATCGACCAAGGAGTCTCAATCAAAGATCCGATTCCCACAAAGGATTCTCCAAAAAGGCCAGGAAAGTTGCAATTAAGCAAATGCTAGTAAAGAAGCTATCGTACATTAAAGGCATTGTTAATCCTTATCTTCATATGGTGAACATATTTGTAATAATGGGTGAGCTTTTAAAACTAGAACTTTTAGATAAGCAAAGTATTTCCCCACTTTTAGATGAGTAAAGAATGTATTATCAGAGTTCAGATATTTTCAGTTTACGTGAAATATAATAAGCTTAATGAATAAATAGCCACAAGTAACACTTCAAAACGAGACTGCATTTTTTGCACATTTTGTAGAGTTCAAAATAAATATAAAGGCGGAAACGTAAACTGAATGAGAAAAATGTATTCCAATTAAATTCTTGTTTGAGTTAACTATTAAAATATGATTCAAAATCAAAAGATAAGGAATTCGGTCATTTTTTTGTTTCATAACCATTAAAGAGTAAATAAATAATCCATGACGCACTCTCATCTGTCTTTCAGAAATTAGTATCTTTAAAATAAAGTTTTATAAGTTTTCTATAAATTATAGCATAAAATGTGTAAAAAGGTAGGGTTGTTTTAGCTGAATATATTTTCTCCAGTCAAATGCGAATGCAAGAATCTGATCATTTAAATGGGTTTTATTTAATTAGATATCTACAACAAAAACAAATAAGCACTTTAATTTCTATTTAGATAAATACAAATAGCCATTTTGAAAGCAAATTTAAATAAATTTCTGATTTTTACCCAAGATTATAAGCAAAAAAATAGTTTGAAGTCATTGATATTATGATTCACTGAAACCACACACATTTTCGTTTCATTCAGTCAATGTATAATTACAATAAAAATAAGTCTTTATGTTCAAATTAGCTGCATTGAGAACAAATAGATAAATGTAATATATTATATTTCAAATAAAATAATATTTTTAGTTGTAGTTTCAAGTACATTTTTAAAGTTATTTTTTCGTTAGAATAAGATGTTTGGAATGTATTTTTTCCTATAAACCTATATTTAATTAGATTGTTACTAGACTATTTAAAATTTTATGAATTAATGATTTGTGGAATTGGAAAATAAGAAAGAAACATAAATTAATCAATGCAAGTTTTAATTATGCAAATATTTTGGTTTAATAATGCAAATTAATCTTTTTTTTTATTTCCTAAGAATTTGGAAAAGTGACATGTGTCGTAATACGATTTATTCCAAAAGCAAGGACATAAACGAAAAGATTTTTTGAAATACATTCTTTCCTGCTCTAGTGGTAATTTTGGTTTGTGATAATTTTCACCATATATTTCATATGTTTATAGACATTATCATAGATAATGTATAAAAATGACGATGGCAGATATTATATAGATTTATTTATCTCTATTTACAGATTTTTCCTTCTTGAAGTTTAGTTCTGCAATTTATAATTCTACAAAATGTTTTTATATTTTTCTTCCATTAAAAATGCAAAGAAAAAATATACTTATCAACATAGTTATACATTTAAAACAAATTGAATAAATTCTAATTTATTTAAAGTGTTTCTCTACACGACAGTCTATGAAAATCCAGAAATATATAAAAAATGGATATCAATTAGAAAGAATAATGAATTTATTAAACAACTGGAAAAAAAAATTTGACTGATGGAAAATTGTGTTTAAAATCACTAATTGTCAAATAAAAAACTGATAGATGTTATAGCCGACAAACAAAAACAACAAGATTTCTATCGTATTGCTCATAGATGTTATTACAACACATTTTTTTAAAAAAATAAAGAAATAGAAAAAAAACCTGTTCAAGAAAAAAAAATTCTACCAAAACTAAAAAGAGCAAAGAAAAACATTTTTTTTTATGTTAATCATTGAATAAAGTGAAACAGACCGAAAGTGTGAAGAAAATATAAAAGCAATAAATAATTTAAACGATGATATTATTAATATATGTATATATAAATCATATATCAATAAAGCATGAAAATGGAAACGAAAAATATAGGCTTTTCTCATTTGGCACGTTTTGCATTTTTCTTTGCCCTGGGTTATTTTCAGTTTTCTTTTTTACTTTGTTTCATTTTGTTGTTGTTGTAAATTCTTTTTCATGTTTTTTTTTATTTCTATGTTTCTTTTATACATATGTTGAATTCAAAAGATTACAAAAATATTTGTCAAACATACATTTTGTTTATTAATATTGTTTTTTACTTCTTAACAATGAATTCAAACTCTATAAATATGACATCAATTCTTCGGACTTTTTGTAATCTTTTATATTACGGTGCTACAGTAAGCGAACTTTGATGTTTAAAAATTCTAAAAGTGCTTATAATTCTATTCCAAAACATAATAATAAGCAAACTAAAATTGTGGTTAATTTATCGAAAATCTTTTACATGTTTTAGAAGATGTATTGCCAAGATAAATTTTAAAATATTATTTTAAAACTGTCTTTATGCAATCAATCCTTTTTAAATGCACAAGTTAATTTTTATGGCGTTTAGAGTTTATCAAAATACATTGAGAAATATTTACATGTGCTTCTGTTTTCCTGTATCGTTACAGGATGAAGAAAAACGAACTTTAAAAATTAGTGCTTTTACCCTCCTTTCATTGCAAACGTTTTAGTAAACGTTGCTGTTTTGAAATGATTTAAGGCGTTTATAACAGATAAATATTGCAGTTCTCCTACAATATTTGAGATGTTTAAATACCGAAATTGTGGTGTTTCAGTTTCTGTGCATTTTCTTTCAGAAAAAGGCATATATTTTAATTAAGAGCTTAATTATGTGTTTCCATTATACGTCGTCTGATAATTAAGAAAACAAAAATTTATACATAACTTTTTTGTTCATAAAAAGCGTTATGAGTAAAATAAATACGAAGTGGATTAGTTTAACCAAAACAGATAATTTCTTCTAGAAAAGAAAGGAATTTATCTAGTTGAAATTTTACGTGATTAATAAATTGTTTTCAATCATTTACATTTTTCTTGAAGTAGGTAAACGCTATTTTTTGTAAATGATTTATGCATGCACGCAAACAATTATTAATATATGAACTTTATATTTTAAAGTTATTTACAGAGTTTTAGATCATTTTTAGAAGAGTTCAGATTTATTTATAGTTTTTGAAAATACAATAACAATGCTGAATATCTAATTTTGGATTGAATAATTAAAATAATACATTAAATGGTTTAAAACTCGTGAATATAAAAGTATATTAATTTAACTATAGCGAGAGAAATAAATCATTAGAAGATATTTTAAATAAATAATGAACAAAATTGTAAACTTGGTTCATTTAAAGCAATCAAAATAATAATGCATTACAAATTTAAAAGTTTAATATATAAACCATTTTAACAATTTTTTGACATTTTCTTTAAACTATTTGTACAAGATTATTTTAGCAAATTCCATTGAAAGGAGTTTCTTTTCTTTAGATATAAGAAAACGTTTCGGTTATCTCTTTAAAACAGCGCGAAAAAAATTATTTTTATGTTGAATTATTTAATTTATTATATTTATAATAAATGTGTTCTTTAACTGTAACCACGTAACCATTTCTCTAAAAATGACTCCATAATTCATGTTTACAACATAAGTTGCCTATTTTAAAATTCAAATATTCATTAAATTTGTGTCCAAATTTGGCAAATCTTCCGTTTCTAATGCTCGCTTTTATTCATTCAAAGAAAGTTCCAAGAAGATAAAGCTTTTTTAAAAAAATCTCTTGCATATTTGATACAAGATGCTTAATTTACTTCTGTGCATTAGATACAAAATCAAATATTTACATCATAATTAACCATCAATATTCTTAATAATTAGTAAAAGACAAATCTCATGCCCTGGAAAACTATAACACTTAATGGTTAAAGATATCAATTATAAAATAAGAAATAAAAATAAATGCATACATTTTTGTGCTATAAGTATTCCACCACAACACTTTTAGATAAGAAATAAAACACCAAATAGAAGACCATTTTTAAAACGCATCAACAATTTTGGCCACTCTACTAAGTTATATTACATTCGTTGCAATCATCAAGGAAATACATGCATGATATGATTCTATGCACCAATGCCTCAACACGTCAACACGTTTCTAGGCAAAAATGGAATTTGGGAAAAATCGAATCAGATGTACGTCAGGGACCTAGTTATCCTAGGGACACAGTATATGACAACTCTTATTCTTCTTGTTGAATATACAGAAAATCGTTTGGAATGAAGCGATTTCGAGTATATAGACTTATTAGCTATAATTTGAATTTTTT
>JAPMOR010074618.1:153440-249243 GCA_026543865.1 Argiope aurantia
TATATATATATATATATATATATATATATATATATATATATATATGAGTGAGAGCGTGCCTGCGTGTGTGTGTGTGTGATTAATTGAAAATAAGTTATCAAGAAAAAATTTGAAAACTAATATAGGATGAAAGTATTGCACAATTGGTTAAATCCGAATTTTTATGTAGGAACGTTTCAAGAATACAGTACCTTTTTCTGTTTTATCACATTAAAATAAATTACAACATTTCCTTAAGGATAAATACATTCTACAGAAAGTTCTTCAATAAAATTATAAAAAAATGAAAATTATGTTATCTGTCTTTTCATAAACTCTTTATGTTGAATAAAGATTTGGGGTGTTATATGATTGCAATATAAAAGGATATTTCTGGTATTATATAATTTTATATCATTTTGGACGTTTTATAACAGAAATTAATCATGGAATGGCCGAAACGATCATATGAACAACATCTGGAATACTTAAGCATCTAAATCTCATAAATATATAAAAAATGTTTGTAAGAAACTAATTAGCATAAAATATTAATTAATTAATTAAAAAATAATAAGATTTTCAAAAATCATCGTTTTTTTAAATTTAAACTAATTTTTTTATTTTGATACTTAAGTTAAAATTTTGAAACCTGTGATGCTTTTAAATTTTATTTTATCAATTTCAAAAATATGATTTATTTATATTTAATGGAATTGAGAGCTTTATAGTAGTGGCGCAATTTCAACTATATAATAAAACCTAAACAAAAAAAATACATTTCTTTGTTAGTATTGTAAATAAATTTTAATTGATAAATTATTATGTTTTATTTTAATACTTTCTTTTTAATGCATACCATCCAAAGTTGTGAACTGGATTGCATTTTCTGTCTCATTTACCCTTTCTACAATTCTGAATTCTATTCATGTAATCTTCATAAATGTTTCAGTGATCTAACAGAAGATGTTTTCACGCTTAGCACTACTCCTCACTACTTCAAGGAGAATATTAACTATTTTCAGCTCCCATCTGCCACTGCTTAACCAAAATTCGACAGAGAATAGTCGAATTCTCCATACACATATGAAATCCCTCTAGAAAATCTTCCAGTTCCAGTTCCTTTAACACATAAAGAAAATACCCGTCTTGAAATCTCAATTTTACCACGAGCCGATATTAAAGCGATCTGGAACTATGCAAATGTGCCGGCATGTGCTCGAATTTTGATTAACGCCGGCTAGATGGCTCAAGGAGTAATAGCTGCGGCCAATGTTTATAAAATTCCAGCTGCTACTAGTACGGCGGGGCTGTGGAAATTAGGCTCCCTGATCACATGCATAATTCCACGACAAGAGGCTCCCTATTGTTGGACCCGGGAAATATGTATCCGGAGACAAAGATGATCACCTAAGAGACCGGGTGATTAGCATTGACAGAACAGCAAGACAGACGGACGCAGTTGAGACCGGTCGGATATTAGGATTTACCTGGATAGGCCACATCTGCCCGTTCTATTGATCGCAAGCAGGCGCTTAATGTTTCACGGGATTCCTCGACCTATAGACGTTATTAGGGAGATATTGGAGTCACAGACTTGTTAATACCTACGTGACTCCCGATGTTCTATGCAAATAGCCAACTTGCATTGACTGCTCAGGGACTAGGACTAAAGCGGGTGACTCCCATTGGGGACTCTATATGTGTCGATAGAAGAACAGATACAGGCTCGCCGCGTTTAATAAATGAGTGGAAGATTTGACGTTATTCCAATATCTCGGAGCCGCCTATCCCGACAACTAACACCAAGGGGGTCTGCTGGAATTTGATTTCTCATTCGATAATTATAATTTCAAAAATAAATTAAGGGGACCACTTCTCTAGTGGATGGATATGGAGTTCGGAATCGATAACTGCCATCAAGAAACTTCATTTGGAAGCAAAAGTTGCTTATAATTGGGAACCATAAGTGGACTTATAATGATTATTGACTTATTATGGGTCTATTGTTAGGAGATTCCCTTGAGATGGAGTGGACACTTTAAAAAGATTGTGCATATTATATTTTAAAAAGATTATTAATCAGTCAATTAAAAATGCTGCTTAAAAAGTAATGTAATGGGTTTTTTTTATTTTATAGTCGTGGCATGCAACTTAATAGCAAAAAGGATATATTTTTAAAAGTGTTAATTAGATTATGATATCTTAATTCTATTTTTATTATAAACCATTACAATTGATGCTTCGTTTTTTTAAATCTGATTTTGAGATACATTTTTTAAAAATATAAGTTTAAGATTTTATGTCTTTCTGCAGTTAGCAAAAATAATATAAACGATGACAAAAGATTAACGTTTTTGTATTAATACTCTTAACGTTTTATTTATACTTTTAAACCATCATATTATGGTGTTTTTATATTTTGCAAGTTTAGTAATAAAAATTTAGAAATTAGCCATAAAAAAAGTATGACTCACAATTATCTATATATACACGTTGAAGATAAGAAAAACCCACCTCTATTCAAAAAACAAAACAAAGTGATTTAAAAAAAATGATCATTATAATGATATTTTATTTTGAACCTTAAATTCTTTACTAAGATGTTTTACACGAGTAGGAAAGGAGTTTGAAAATTTAAAATTTCTCAAATGTCAACCAACTTACTTTAAATTTGCAAAAAAGTATATAAAAGCAGAAGCACATAATGAAACAAATTTTAACTACCTTTTATGATCCTTCTTTTTTGAAAATATTAATCAATAGAATAAAATTATCGTTTCTAAAAAAATTAAAAATTTCCATATGAAATTGAAATTAATATATACTAATTTAAAACTGAGCACTGTATTTTTTAATGTTTTTTAATCACAAGTATAAAAAATAATATTCTTTTTATCCCTTGAGAGGCATGTAGTGATATCAAAGGATATCTGCCTGTAATAAATTTTTCATTACATTCAATAGTAGCTTAAGGCAAAGAATTACGGCTCCTTCGCCATTCAAATCTAAAAGTGAACTGCTGTATTATGTTCTGTTCTAATATGTAACCGAAATTATTTTTGTCTATTTCATTTGACTTCTGCCTTAAGGTTTTCCAAAAATCTCAAGAGAAGACATTTTCTTTTACATGAAATCTGTTTTTTTAGCAGCTGCAGAGAAATCGGTTAATTAATTGGCCGTGATTTCAATGTCAGCTTTTATATTATTATTTTCAATTTATTTTTCAAGATATCTCTAAAATTATAATTCTTATTTTCATTTCCATTGATATTTACAAAATATAAATTTAAAAGGAAATGTTGAAAGATTACAAGGATAACATTCATAAAGCTCTTATCTTACCATTAATCAATTTTTTGATGAAGCTCTTCTTAATGCTATTCCGAAATAATATTTTTAATTCGAAGTTAAACAAGTATTTTTGAAAATAGCATTTTAAATTTCCTAGCAACTGATGAAGAAAATATTTCTAATTTTGACGTAGAAGTGGAGTATAATTTTTTAAATTCAAAATCTCATGGTAATTTGTTGATTTTTTCAACTTAATTTTGTGCCAATTTGAAATATTTAAATGTGATATGCATTTAAAATAAAATATACTTATTTAACAACTAGATATAATTAAATTGTATTTTATATTTTTTGAAAAGCAAAATATATCTTGTACTAGCAATTTAACTATGTTTATTTGTTTACATAAATTTATTCTAGCTCTGAGGTGCTATGAAATATTATGATAAATGAAAAAAATATTAATAAATTTAATCATTATAACAGTAGAATTAAAAGTGAGTACTCTCCTATGTTAATAAAAACTCATTATAATATACAGAGCGAATTTGAAGAAATTTAAAGCATACCTAAGTAGCTCAAAATGCAACTTTTTAATTTCTTTTAACCATTATCCTAGTAAATAAAGGAAGCTACTATACATCATTATAGGACCTTTATTTTTTATTTTAAGTATAGGAAATAAAAATCCCTACTAATACTTGGGAAAATATGAGAAGTTTGTTCAGTATATGATTAAGAAAGATAAACGGCTCTATTTATTTACCAGACATTTATTCCTGGTTAAATAAATAATGATATAATGAATCGAGAAGGATAGTGTTACTTTTCTGCTTGATATTTCATTTGACTTATTGACTGACAAAGAGTTCATCAAACTGTTTTCGTAAATCTGTGGAACAAAACGAACTAACTAGACTAACATTATATCTTCTAATGCTTACATTAAAGATAAATCTGCATAATTATTGGAATAAATGGTATATTTTGTTACGTAGTATAAATGCTCTATGTCATAGCGACAATGACAAATAGTGCACATAATTAAAGATTTATATCTTAAAAGAGATATATATCGAAAAGTATTTTGATGTACTATTATTTTGTCTCATCTTGTATGTCATCAATTAATGAAAACATTCCCATAATAAAAGAAAAAATTAAATATTATTATGAGCTGTTATTCTAAATCTCATCTCAATTTCCTCGCAGAAAAAAGAAAAGTGGATGCACAGTTATTCAAAAAAATCAGAATTATTTATGGTTTTTATTGAATGATTTATCTACATTTTTTTACAAGAACATGTATCAGTAATCATTAAAAATGTTAGCTAAAAGTATCATTGATTAATTCGATAGTGTCTAATGCAATACATACATTTAATAATTAACAAATCCCGAATTTGACATTATCCATAATCTAAACCATTTTCCATAAATGAATCACACTAATGTATCATTTTCAAATGTCATTCGATATGTATGAAAAATCCATGTATAGCATACTAAAAGGTAAAAGTGCAAAGGATTCACTGTACGTTGTACTATCATATCATCACACTTTAGCAAAACTTGTGCGTTAGAATATTACCCTATCGGTGTTTTCGCATTATCAACACTGCTTTTAATAGATACTTAACTGCTTTGCAATTGAATATTTTGGCTGAGCTCTGATGCTAGCAAAATGCATCGCATCAATCTTCAGCACATGCCAATAATTAATTGAAAAAATTCTGATGAAATCCAGAGAAAGTATGAATATAACAACAGTGGCTGTAAAAAAGTGGAGGTTGAGAAAAAAAAAGAATATTTCTGCGGTAAATTCGCGTCGGTATCGCACGCTCGATAATAACGTTCGCAGAGCCGGAAATTGAATCTATGTTGTAAGGTGTTTTCTTTTACCATTAGAGGCACCTCAGTTGTTTGCACTGCCACTATCTGAAAGTCGGAAACTGACTTTGAAAAATAGACGTCCATAGTAAACTCTAAAATAAAGAATTTTGTTGGGACAGTTCTGAAAAGAAGTCCAATCTCTTATTTATTATAGAAAATGCTACATCTATGCTTGTCACTTATTTGGTTTTTTAATACTTGAGAGAAAAAAATTAAAATGTTTAACTTTTTGCACATAACATGGTACAATAAACATTGATGATTATCCATTGACTTACTGTTTCCAACATTAAAAATGTTATATACCTGAATTTAATTTTTTCAATTCAATACAAATATTTTATCAGAATATTTTGTCATTATCGAGGTGGGTTTTTTAAAATTGATTTTATCACGTTTTCATTAAAAATGTCAGTATATTACAAATATAAATTTAAAGTTTGGTTCATTCCGTAATCATAATTTAGTTCATTAGTAAAATATCACACTCATATTTTTTTCTATTCAGAAAAGATAATTGATCAGTAAAATTCTATTTCTGGGAGGGAGGGGGGTATTGTTGTCTTAATGCGTCCAAAATATGAAAAAATTTCATTTAACTGAATATTTGGCTTATTTTTTGCAACAAATATGATAATTATGTATTTGCACACAAAAAATAATTCTTTTAACATTTGCATAAGTTTGATCAAATATTTCCATTTAAATACACTGCCCAAAAAATTCTTATAAGTATAATATAGTTCTTTTAAATAAAGTTTTTAAGTTTTTAATTATCATCAAGTTATAAAACATTGATTTCTCTAATGGTAAACAATTTGCTTTATATATATTACATACGTTCATTTTCCTTTCAATAATTTAGATGCAAATATCATTCATGTGATTTTATTTGTGAACTTCACATATTTCTCCAAACGTTCAATTTTATATCTTCACAAAAAATAAACATTTTTGAATATAACAGATTAAGGATTGCAAATGAAATTTTTTTTCATTGAGATTCACAAATGAAATCCTATAAATTACTCAAGTGAAGATAGAAAAAGAAATGTTCTTTACTTTTTCAGGAAAAATGTAAAACAGCATTGTTGTGTCGAATTTTGACATTGTAGGTACACGAAAGTAATTAATACTAATTTTTTACTTATGTGTTTTGCAATCAACACAAAATTTTAAGGAAATCCCTTACTTCTTAATAATTATTAAAGTTATTTCATTTTGCATTTCAGTATCAATGAATAAGAGAATAAAAAATATTATTTCAATATAATTAATCAGTTTCCGAAATAATTATGGAAAGCCTCTGCTTTGTTTATATTTATCAATTATTATTTTAATTATAACATTGAGATACAAATAACATTTGATTATTTTGAAGCTGTTACACGAAATGAATAAGGAAATATGATACCGATGTATACTCAAAAGTGTTTGTTTTTTCAAAATAATTTTTCAAATTCTTAAATTATTTATAAGAAAAAAAAATAAGAATGATGTCATTTATTTCTATTTGAAAGTTATTTCAGTTCAGTGATGATATGGGGATCACATTAAAATAAAATATCAATTTTCCGTACTGTTTTTCACATAAAGAGAAAAAAATAATAATTTGTTTATTTAAATGCATTCATTGTAAAACAAATTCATTCTGCAATGAAAAATATGGCTTCACGATCACATAGAAAATAAAAACATCACATTCAATCACATCTTATTTGTAAATCAATTCATTTTTTTTTACCTTATGGAATCGGTAATATAAGCTAAATGTGTAATGCGTAATACTAACGTTCTCTCAGATTGCCATTAGCATTTCTAAAATACTAGAGAATTGCGTTTCTTTCATCCACTTCTCTGACCACAGAAATGACATTTACTTTCTGTTAGTGAATTTAAGTTGTTCCCTTTTAACCGCCATAAGCTTTATCGATAACAGTAACTTCGGTATGTGAAATTCAATAACATCCAAGTTTTCTCTCTAGGTGGAAAGTAGCAATAAATATACGAAACAGTTCTCATTTAAAAGTACAGCAGAAATACAACAATACGGCAAAGGAACCAACAAAATACCTATACGAAATCGTTCGATGAGCAGCAGATGGTTTGGTTCCACTGATTAGAGTTAAGCTTCTGATTTAGTTCGCTTTGTCGGAATTTTCTACTCCGTCAAGAACAATTTCACCTAGAGACAAGGCTGGTTACTTGCGTCTGAAAACACAGCGTGTACAACGTCTCTCGCAATCAATGAGTTCGAATATATTATTTAAGCATCCAGGTAGTTCTGTGACTCTCACTTGATTCAAATTAAGGTAACAACCGTCGGAATGTTTTGTCGATTGAAATCTAGTTTCTCAATACATTTGCTAATAACAAATTTTGTGAAAATGGTTATAAAGAATAGGAAAGGAATACATATATGCGAAGATAACCAAATTGAAATCTCAGTAAAGAATGAACTAATAATATATTATTTTCTCTGTCAGATACAGCGGAGAAACTTATTTTTAATGAAATATTCATTTAAAATCTTTCTGTTGTTTTTCAGATATGCTATCATATATTAATTTTACCTATATATTGTAAATTCCTCTCAAATTATACAAATCCCTATTAATTTCTCAAAAGTAATCCACAAAAATTATTTATAAAAAATGCATAATTTTTTAGATTCAAACAAACGTTTTTCGTGACTAGATTATTACTTCGAGCTAATATTAGATTTTCCCATTACATTCTTTTCTGTAATTAATAATCATTTACAAATATCAAAGATTAAGCGAAAAATTTCGATTAATAGGAATAATAAATGATTATTATTAATATTAAATCCGGTTATTATTAATAATAACTGATTAATCACATTGACCTTATCATATATATCACACAGCTTATATATGCAACTGAGTTTATAAAATTTGTTATTGCTAGATAAAATTTGCAATCTTATAATGTGTCAAATGTGTTGAATCTTTCAATGAATTATGGATACCATGAAATAAATATTATGGCATTTTCAATGAGAGACTTAATGTAGAAAATGCAATAGCAAGCATTTGCAATCTAATCTAGATATTCAAACCAAATCAAATCAATCCTATACTGTTACAGACAGTTATCAATACAGAAAACTGCCATACACAGTTTTCATATTAAAGGTTAACAATTAGATTTGATATTTTTATTTTTGAGATATATTCGTGCTAAAATACATCATTTAAATTTTAAACACTGGTTTCTTCTAAAACATTCATAATGCTTTCTTGGTTTTTTTAAAAATATTAATATAAATATATTGTGATTCTCTTTATCTCGAAGTGTTTAGCTAAAGCATTGCAAGCTTGATCCACATTTAATAAAACAATCAATAACTAAAAATACTCTTTATGAAATCCAAGTAAAGTTCTTAACAAAGGATAATTTCATGTATTCCACATCTTATCTAAGCAGGCTTTTTACTGCAGATGGGATGCTCTTGTCTGTAGTAGTCCTTATGTCTATCTCCTAACATATCGGCATTTTATGTGCATCTATTCGTGCTGTAACCGGGCAGGTTTCGAAAAAAAATTCTTCGGTTTTAATATAAGATATTGATTTTAATAAGGAAATACGCAGTAAAATGTTTTTAACAAAAACTTATTTTTTCAAATTTATGAAACAAACAAAAATCGTTATGTGTTCTTTTGCAGATGTTGATGATGTTAAGATAGAAGAATCAAGTCTAAAAGATTGTAATTCATCAAACTTTCGGACTACAGGTTCGAGTTTGAGTTATCATCTTATGGAATATATTTATACATTATGTTTTCTGACCCGATAACCATATAAGATGATAAATTTTTCTCCCAGTGAAATGTCCTGTAATAGTAAATAACATTCTTATTATGTCATGAAGTATGGAAATGTGATAATACAGAATGCAAATTTTTTAAATATACAATAGGATAATGAAAAAAATTGAATGAATAATGAAAAAACAGCAAAGCTATCTGAAAAAAGGAAAAAGACAACAATAAAAAGAATTTTGAATAAAACAAATTTATTTTCCTCAAAAATTCTAAGGTTTTAAGAATTTTATTAATTTATTCAATTTAACGAAGAGCTGTTATAAAAAATCTAAATGCAATTGTAAAACACTTTTATACATGACACCGATGTCTTTAGTCATTTAATACAATGAATTTTATTTAACTTCATGATTTACTTTCAGAAATATTTCAGTAAGCGAATTTACCTGTGAGTATAATAATGAGAAAAAGTGAAATCATTTTTAGTAACTAACAATGATTCAGATGCTTTTTAAATATATTATTTTTTATTCATTAATTATTATACTGATTAAAAATGCTAATTAGTTTATTTTTCTTAAAATATTAATTTCAGAACATTAAACATATTCATGAATATTTTTTTTAAGTTTTTGAACAAAATTCATGTATAATTTCACTGATTTGTTTTATTCTACAAACATTTAATTCCTCAATCCTTAAATTATGTATCATATTAATTTGATATGCAGTGCTGATAAAATGAATTTCAATTTATTTGATTTAATGATAACATTTGATTTTTAAATCCGAATTTTAGGATTTTTCATGTCTTACTTTTTAAATAGATTTTATTTATCATAAGATTTTAATGCCATCTGCAAAGAGATATAAAGCATCAACGGTAATCTTTTGAAAACTGAATACATTTTGAATTATTTTTTGTTTATGTAATTTTAATAACCGTGCTTTAGGTAGATATTTACCCGAAACTCCCCAGGACACAATAATGCATTAAACATTTAAATCTTTCAAGTAAAAATTTTCATTTGTGTATCGCATTATCTTTTAAAAGATATCGTTAATTCTACTTGTGGAGCGTTGAAAATGTAAAAATATAACTTTCAGTTTTCTTAATTTAAAGAATCCGTAAAAATATTCTTTATTTTAGTCTACGAATTCAAATGTATACTTTAAATTAGATATTATTTTTGATATAATTTAATAATAAACTTATGTGCCTTAGATCGAATTTTATATAAACATAGAACCGAGATAAAAGAGTAATGTCTGTGAATAATGCCATATGTTGAAAATTCTCTGAGCATGGTTTATTAAGGAATAAATCTTAGCAATGTAAAATTATATTTTACATCTCTATGGAATTTTCAAGAATTCATTATTTTTCACATTTAAATTGAACGTTATTTTCATTGTTAAATTAAATTTATGCACTTTCATTTACAGTGGAATATACATCGATTTCATGTTAATACGAAACAATATTTTAGATCTTTAAATATAATCTTGAAAGATACTTCATTCGGCGAAATATGAACACAGTTTATAATATTTGATAAATATGCTTTATATAAGAATAGAATCTTGATTCTGAAATAATATTGTTATATTTTTGTTCTGTTTTGACAATGATGAATGTGAAGAAATATAATTTTTCACAAAGCGCCATAATGCGGTGGGTTCAGAAACGAAACGTTTTAATTGAAGACACTAAATGTTCTATGTAGTGTCTCCATAGATATATTTGAGTTCGAATTCTAATTAGGGCAGAATTTTTACATAATACATTTACATTTTCAGAAGAAAATGGGACTAGGTTTCTATAAACAAATGTAGAGAGTACACTAATTCTAATACCATCACCACGATTCTTACTCTTAAGCTCTCCAACAAAGTTTACAGAAAGCATTTACTAAAATAGATAGAAAGATTACTTAAAAAATTACAAAATGAAAATATTTCAATTGATAATTTGATGAATATTGAATTCACTATTTATTTACAAAATGAAAACTGTGTGTTAATATCGTTAAAAATAATTTCCAGGTTAACTTTCACTTTCAGATCTTAGAAGAAATGTCAGAATTAATTTGCTATAATGACTTGCGTAAATTATACAATTAATTCAAATTATCAAGAGCTGTATTTAGGCATGGATTGTATTATAAATTTATAAATACTTTTTATTGGACTCTGACTAAATCGTTTTGATATAAAACCTTTATGCTGTGTTCCATTTCCTCAAAAATAAATAATTTGAAGTTATTGTCGTATAGATGAATTATTATCGTGTTAACGATATCTACCTGAATTAATGTTTCTTGGATTGGAATCATACTCTATAGTGAAATTATCTTTCTTGCTAATCTTTGTTTCTTTTTAGAGGTATTTTCTCTATACATAAATAAATTGGAGATAATCACTAAATTAGGTTTGAAACAAATAAAAATTTAATAAAAGAAAAGATGCAATACATTTTTTTTAAAATGCTGAAAGCAGACTATTAGCAATACTTCCAACTGTTTCATGAAGTGAGAATATATTGAAATATCATAAATATAAAATAACAAAATTTCAGACTTCAACCTATTCACTTATGATATAATCATGATTTTGCATAAAAATGTATAAAATATAAAGTTTAAGATCCCTTAACTAAATTTTATTTCATATATAAAAAAAATTAGTTATTGGATCATAAGCTTTGTGGAAACACCAGTAAATGTTAATGTATTTACAATTGCATATAATTTATTTCTTCGTTTAGCTAATTAATACAAAATGCAATTAGAAAAACAACAGATACTGGTAAAACAAATTATAAACAATTCATATAATTAATCGAACGCTAATTATTCATCAAACGTGTAAACTCTCGGTTTAAAAAATTTCATAGTGTAAATTAAAATTTATAATTAAAAAGCGTTTTAATAGCTTGTATATATTAAATTTGTGATGCAATGTGTTATTGGTGGTTTTCATAACTTCTCACCAAACTAGTGACACCTAAATGGTCGCCAGTATCGCTTGACGTCAAAACAGGAATCGCGATTTATTCATTGGATACTAATGGAAACTAAAGAGGCGGGGATATCATTAACTCCACCCTGCGTCATAGATTGCACTGGACATTTATATTATGGATAGAAAACTGTGTTTTCTTTTTAATCTACGTTGCATCAAATACCAAAATTATCTACCAAAAAGCATTGTTTTACAGTTTTTATAGGAAAAAAAAATGTCAAAGAGGGTATAAATGAGTGAATTTTGTGAAACAACTGCCATTCTCAGTTCCTTTCGCAGGATAATACTGCAAAGACATCGGAGATAAAGATTATTTTCCAAAAACCAGTTACGTAAATCTAATCCTGACTTTCAAAAATCAGAATTAAATCTAATGAAACGTAATATTTTATTGTATCTTTATCTAGTTTAATTTCTGGCGAATTAATGTCACCTACATATATTTTTTCCCACTTTTACGAAAAAGTACACTGCATGTGATGAAGCTTTGTAACATATTGTAGCATTGTGACACCATGCATTTAAACTTAATATTTTTTTCATTAAAATTAAGAAAGGAGGAAATAAATTTAAGTGCATTCTGCAGAATCCCTTTCAACTTTAAAGAAAAATACAACTGATTTTTAGTAAATAACCTATCAATGAAAAGAGTGGTGCCACTACAGAAAAACAAATTCCAGTCTTTCATCGGACTTTTCTTCTTTATCCTTTTCCGGCGTATTTTTATATATTTATGCTATTTTCGCCAACGAACAATATATTGTTTAATATTGACTGACATTACTATTGTGATGTCAATCTGAATTTTACTGGGCTGTCAGCGCTCTGTTGTCTTTTAGACTCTTGTCTTTTGTTGTGATTTAAATTGCAAATATTTAACCGCTAGCAGTTTTCTTTCAAGTTTGCTTTCGCGGAGAGATGGATAAAATGAGAAGCAAAAATACAAAGAAATCATAACAAAATATCTAATGTCAAGTACAGTCATATTAAGGAGGAAATCGTGTCTTTTAAAGCGTGACGTTCAAGAAATAACTTTATTTGTCTATTTATTTAAAAAACTTGTATTTAATGGCTTCTGTCACTTAAACTTTTTTTAATAATTACATATTTTAATTTTCTAGAACTTATTCGACTGTATATTTCTACATTGTTTAAATTTCTTTGTTCTTGCGTTTCATTAACATAGTGTCAGATCCTTATATTTTAAATGTCTTTGAAAAAATAAATTCTATTTTTGAATTATTAGAGAAGAAAGATTACGTATGCACAGAAATCAGACAAAGAAAACTTATTATTCTTTATGCATTTACTACAAAAATATGTTAAATCAATTACGTATATAGTGTAATTTGTTAATAATAGAACCTATATTTTTCTGTTTTTGAATAAATGAACTAAGTAAAATGAATCGTTACACAAATGTAAATTGTAAAAATGGAGTTCTAAAATTAATTTTTCAATCCCTCCTAGGTGTGCTACCCATTTGAAACTCTATGCATTGTGTGTTCTCAATGAAAATACATCCTTATTTTATTGCCAAAGTTTTATTATCAGTTTTTCAATTAACTAAATTTAATATTGATCCCAAACGAGTGGCACCGATAGTGAATTAGTATTATTAGTAAAAATGATATTTAATAAATGATGCATGGTGTTCAATACTCCATTATATATTCTTCATACATACGGGTGGGTATTTTTTTTGAAGTTTGCTTATTTCACTGATATATATTAACAACTATTTATTAAAGATATTTTATGACATTCTTTGCTGTCACTGCTTTAAAAAATTGCTCTTTTCTGTTGAATAAGCCTTAGCTTTAAATGTTTTTTTCTGTATAAATTCATGCATCGATGATTTTCATTAACAGTTAAATAAATAATAATTCCGAAGATATTAATTGAGTTCTCTAATTTTCCTAAATGTGGCTTTATTTAATTATCACATTTAACTATAAAACATATTTATTTGAAATGTCTTGAATATAATATGTTTCGAATATTTCCTCAAAATCTTAGCAAAACTTTATAATAAATGAAATAAATATAAAATATTCTTCATAAATTAATTTTAGCAAACTTTGATAGAATTTTTTGAATGCAATAAATTGTGTTTAGTAATTAAGTATTTCCTTAATTTTATTGACACTCACAGCAAAAAAACTCATTTTAATTTGTTTTGTTAGCTCATTTTAATTTGTTAATTTCAATATATCCTAGTATTTTAATTATAAAATTTTGCATTTATTTTGGAAACCGCATTTGTTAGGAAACAAATATAGTTTTCTTTTTTATTTAGTATCATATTTAAGATATTTCTAAATTTATTTAAGGAAATTTTTTTTGGAAATCTGCGTCTGTCAAGAATTTATATTCGTACAATACACTATTCACGTGTACAAAGAATTTTGTAACTATCTTTAAAAAAATTATTGCATTAAAAAAAGCATATAAATTTCAAAAAAGAATTTAAATTACGAATTATGAAAAAAATGTTTTTTTTTTTTCTTTCAAGGCACATAAACTTTTCAACATGAACTAAAAAAAATTATGACGTTAAGTTGATAAAGAAGGCTAACTTGTGATATGCCACTATATAATAGGAACTTTATGGAACTCACACAGTTAATTTAATAAGGATAACTAAATTTGATAAGCACACAACTAAATATAAGGAAATTTTAGAAAAATAAATATCAGTTTAATATAGCAAACGATGGAATAAAGCAAATTTAGATTCTTCCTCTTACTATTCAAATATATTGGAAAAATTTACTGCACAATCGATTAATTTTGTTTTAATCTTTATCCTAAACAGTTTAGTTGAAGATATGCATTGGAAAAGATATAAAGTTAATTTAAAATATTTCTTCATCTAATGCTTATATTCAAATGACTAATAAAATAATACAGTTGTAGAATGCATTAAAATCAAAGCAAGAGTATAAAATATTGCATTATATTTTAATATGGCACCCGAGCATATTATGACATTCTTGAATAAACTTTGTTAAAGTTATTATTCATTTGAAAACACAAGGCAGAAATATATTTTCGGCATTTTTACTTTCACGGTCATATGTGTCCATTTTATTTTGAGATAATTATGAAGGCTTTGCGTCTTGAATTCGCATGAAAGAACAACTATAAAGTAAAAAAATATCAAGCGATACAAAAAATAGTGGGTAACTTTTTTTTTCAAATAAAAAATTGCGACTTTTTTTACAGTGCTTGTTTCTAATTTATACGCTCCGCGGATTTCTTTGACTTCCTCGCGCCAGAAAAGAAAGATGCGCTAAAATAATACTTAAAATTCATAGCGGAATATGCTTATTTTTTCACGAGAAAAATTTTTCGAGCGCACTTCTAAATCGCGCTCTCTGTCTGAAGAGCAAACTTTATCGGAATCAAAGCCAAAAAAGCGTTTTTAATAATATAAGATAAATAATAAAACTCTTTTAAACCTCAAAAGAGGAGCCAATTGTGAAACAAACCTCTTTTGATTTTATTCAAAAGACTAATACCAACAAATGATAATGGAAGTCATTCGCCGTTTGAAGCTTTTGTCAAACTTTGCTTCAAGTACAGCATGGAAGGGCGCAAGAAATAGTTATTGAATGCTCATACTTTGACCCGGCCACATTTAAAACCACAAAAGTGGTTTATCGAACCAATGACAAGTGGATTACTCGAAAATAGCGCTGTTATTCATCAGGTATCTGTGTTTGTATGAAGTGAGCCTCCCATTCCTTTGATCTTTTAAAAGTTGTTGAAATAGTAAAGAAAACAGTCCAATAGGGTGGCGTAAGTCCTTTCAGAACGATGGAAAAGTTTCGACCGTCGTGGTTAAAGGCAAAGTAGAATATATTGATATGCGAGGTTAACTTCGTTCTTATTAAAGCTCATCTTTGACACAGGTACTTATCTTCATGCAATAACCTCACCGAGTTTTGAATTCCTTTGATGTCTTGCGATTTGCATGAAGAATTTGAAAAGTAGCCGAGAAGATGGTTGCGAGGTTGTATCGCTTTATCTTTGTGATTAGAGAAGAGTTTGTTCAATTCTTGTAAGTGGCTTTTGACAAGAAGAAAGACGTTTCCGTATCGACGGAGAACAGTGGAGAAAAAGAAAAAAAAAAGGAAAAAGGAAAAAAAAGAGAAAAAATGCACAAAGGGTAAACGGGGAGAAAAAAAAATAAGAGGAGTGATATCGTCCTGTCGCAATGGCGTCAAAGAAAGATATTCTTCAACCATTCTATATCTAGTGAAAGATGCGGATTTTTCTTCTGCCCGCCAAGTTCTCGCTCTCTTTCTCCACCAAAGTAATGACTTGCAAGAAAGGTTCATTCAAATTTGAAAAGCTGCTTGTTAAGGGCGAACGGCAGTAAAGCCCTCATTGTTTGTCCCCTACGTGCAGACACGGATTTTCTTATGCATTTATTGTTATTTTCATGATGTACTATGGGGACAAAAAGAAAAATGTTGTCGCTTTACTTTCGTCTATTTTTGCGGACAATTCGGGAAGTTGTTCCGAAAACATTTTCTCTAGACCTGGCGTTATGATTACGCTTCAAATATAGCTACAGATTCATCTCTAGAGATCATTCTCGACACCTCATCAACGCGAAAGTTGTCTCTTTCTATAAAGTGATATATTCTTTGGATGGCATTTCTTCGGAACGTTCTTCCTGTAAGCAGTTTTTCTTATAGCTGGAGCATAATTGTTTACATTTCTTTTCCTAATAAATAAAGAAAATGGGATAAAATAGTATCCTTTTCATATCATTGATAGATAGATAAGTATCAATTGGCGGCAAAATGTGTGGTTCTAAATTGTATAAGAAATAATGCACTGCGTTTATCGGAAATGAGACTATGCAGATGTAAAAAATTATTTTTGATGTATCATAATGTATAAAACCACCATCAATTTTATAAGAAACTACCAAAACATAAAAATAAAATATTATGTTTGAACTTTTCGATAATTGAAAAAATATGGCTAAATTTTACAATAATACTTATTTTCTTTCTTGAGCCTTATTTGCTAGACCTTGCTTACTTTAACTAACAATACATCCTGAAGCAGATATTCGAAAGTTTTTGCATTAATATGTACATTTAAGTGAAAATAAGAAACAGAATGAAAAATATTACTTTTTTTTTTGAAGATACGAGAAGCTATACCAAAAAGATCTTCTCGATCCTTACGTTATGAGATTGAGTTTAATGGAGTTTACTGGCGCTAAAGCAATTTCTGATTATGCAGCGCCAACCATAAGGTACCTTACGTTAAGATAATGCTTCAAATATATCACAGATTCATGTTTAGAAATAAATCGCAACATCCTTCTTTGAATTATAATTCTACCTTCTTTTCATGAACCGGCTTTTTAAGAATTCGTTAGTTCATAATTGTTAGTATATCTTTTCCTTTTCAGCAACAATATGAGAATATGCTATAAAAATTTTTAATGAGAAAATAGACCCATAGCATTTCATGGCCATAATTCATTTCGAATATCTTAATAGTCTCATTAGATAGGGAAAAAATGAAGCATTGTAATTAACGAAAGGAATTCAAGGCACCATTCTTCATGTAATGGAATAAATAATATATCTAATATTTTGTAATATAAAACAAAATTTAGAGGGGAAATATCATTTAAAAATATCCTCAATCTAAGTCAAAACGTTGAAACTATATTTACACCATCCCACTTCTTTCAGCATCTATGAGCTCATTATCTTACAATGTGATGTGAGATCAAGACTGTTGAATAAAACTGTCACGTCACCTCAGTTCTTGTGTTACCGGAACATGAAATAAATTTATTGGAAGCAATGCAATTCGATACAATTTGTTGCAGCACGTGTAAGTCACATGCACATGAATGGAAGTGAGGAATGTAACTTTTCTCAGTTTAGAGCATTTTACAAATCAACGAAGAATACAACATAAATTGCACATTTTTAATTTATGCAAACACAAAAAAAAGGCATTTTCAACCAATTTCATATCTAGTAAATATGCAAAATTTATGAAAAGATCTTTTGTAGTCCCTATTTATAAAGAATCCGATAAGAGATATCATTTACCCATTTCTAATATTGATTTCTATTTAAAAATATTGCCCATAAAAGAGCTTTCAATTAAGCTCATTAGAACGCTTAACTAAGCTTTCAATATTTGTGTAATTCATCAAAAGTGATAAAGATTAAATAAGGTTTTGCACATTTTTTATAAAATTGTATTATCAGGAATTTTTCGTAATATTCTTGAAAAGATGTCTTCAGTAATTATTTCAATTTCAATAAAAATTATCCTTCGATTCCATAAACATTAAAAATTATTTTCAAATAAAAATATCAGAAACATTACAGGTTCATATCACCTCATTGTTTGCATCTTCACATTCGAAGGTCGAGTCATGTTCACTACTATATTTTATATCAAAAATACTTTCGCATATTTCAACTATACAGTATTCATTCACTCCAGCAAACATGCTCTCTAATCATGCTATCTTATGCTTACAATAACGGGATAACATGCACGAAATTGTAGAAAGAAGCATTTTTAAATGCACTTTACAATGCACGAATGAAAACCCGAGACAGGTGCCAGGGATGTTTAGCATTCCGAACGTCTGGATATGACTGAAGAATTCCAGATATCAATGGCGACATAGATATTACTAGATATCAAAGAATATAGATAAGAAAGAGTACTACTTTGAACAAGATAACTTTTTTACAAAAGATCAGGAACATTTCTGATCGGAAAAATAGGGTAATCGAGATGTCGGATACTCTTGCACCTATTCCTGAGCTAATGATCAAGAATGGCTCCTTAAAAAATCAAGTATATCTATTAAGATTTAATGGTAGTAAAAGGGTAGATCTTATTGGATATTGTCATATATTGGATATTGTCATTATTGGATATTTTCTTATATGCATACATAGTAGTGGTTTCAAGAAATGCAAATAGATGGAAAGTAAATTGTTTTTGCTTTATTACGCTTATTTTTGCGGATGAATATGGTTTATGCTCGAAAAACCTTTGTCAAGTTCTTACATTGTGATTATACTTGAAATATGATTTAAACTTCATTTTCAGAAATAATTACAGAAGCATTATCAACACAGAAGCTTTTGTTTTGTTTCAATATATGCACTTCCAAGCATTATTTTTATAATTAGACAGCCTGATCACAATTGTTTATAATTCATTTTATAATAAAGATGCAAAAATTTAGTATTAACATTTTTATACTTATTCAATGCTCATTGAGTACATTATAATCTTTTTAGGAATATTAATTTAAATTTGATTAACAAACAGCATTGCGTGTTTTTATAAATCTTTAGCAATTAAAATAAAATTGAATCTGAAGAAACGGAAAAACAGAACAATAAAGAAACAGAAGTTTTTTTATTGGAATATTGAAGAAGACATAAGAACTATGATTTAATCCTTTTTAATAATTAATGATTTCTTAAAACTTATTTCTTCCTTTAATATTGTTATTATAATTATGCTACTTTGTTGAATAAAGGGATTCGAAGGAAATTGAAGTATATTGAAAAACATTGTGATGTATCATTTAACATGATATTAAAAGATTTCTAAGCATTTATGCAGGACAAGTTGCAAGTCATAATGCTACCAAAAACTATTTTGTGAAATATTACAAATTTTTATACATAATAAAGTAAGAAAGTTCATTTACCATTATGTATCCTGAATTCGTATTTTAACTATAATTCAACTTTTTTTTATTTCAGAGTTATTTTATAAATTGAATGAGAATATTTGAATACACTTTTTCAATTTTTAAATGGGCATTATATTGTTTCTTATACATTGCTAATTTAGAACAAAACATATTTTTAGTAAAATATATGCTGTGTCTGAAGGCAAGTTTAGCGATTTTAAAAATTTCGATTTCATAAATTTCAATTTTATTTCATATTATTTTATTTAAAAATGTTGTGCAAGTAATTTTGACAATCAAGTATTTTTTAAAAAATGCTGCATCGATACAAATATCGTTTAAATAGAAAAAAAAATGCATCACTTCTTTTAGATACTCGCTTTTAATTTTATTTTAAATATATGACTTATTTCCATACTTTCTCCACGAAAATATTTAATTATTTAAAAGCCATAACCTATTTCCATACATTTCTACATTTTATTTCGAAGGAATTAAATATTTTTAAAAATAGCCGATGTATTTTTGAAAATCATTGATGTGTTAGATCTAATGATGCAATGATCATTAGATTGCAGAAATTGCTTGCTACTTTCATTTCATCTGAGAGGGAATTGGAATTCTGAAACAATTTCATTGAAACGACTTTTTCGCATTTGTGTGAATTTTAAGGTGGAATTACGTCAGAATGACAAATGTTGCGGAGGAGGAATTTTGGAATGCGTGCAAGAATCCGATGCAGCTCCAGTGTCTAACATTGTTTCACATTCTTCCACTCAAATAATATTTGCCTCAATTATTTATTTATTATGAATACTTGAAAAGACAGTGTTAAGGGGTATGGAGATACGTTTTAAAGAGCAATTCAAACTAATTTAAAATTTCTTTCCGAAGATTAGTTTGTTTTAAATGATTATTATGATTTAATGTATTCGCAGAGTGGTAGAAAGTCTTATATTTACTTTTAAAATCTTCTTTGTTTCGTTTTATAACTCGTAAAGTTCAAGAAAAGCTGAACTGAAGCAAAATGCAAAACGTTGCATTATTTATGTTAAAAATCATTATTGGGTTATTCACAAATTATTAAATTAAAGTAGAAAAATAAGCTTTATTGATACAGAAACTAAAATTTAAAATTTTTTGCTCAGGAAAATATTTTTTTTTTTGAAAATTAAACAAAAAAGGTGGGGGATAAGAAGTTGAATATAATAAATCTAAAATTCTCAGATGTAAAAGTGAGTGTATTTTTCGTACATGCATATAGAAGAAATAAATATAAGAACTATAGGTACGGAGGCTAAAGCAAGAAAAAATTATGAAAAAGCCATCAGGTAAACCATGATTAAATGCAAACAAATTCGGAACATTTAATACCGATTTTTTCCACTTAACTATCATTAGAACTCAATTTGCGACATTACTTTTATGTAAAAGACAAGGAAAGCTTCCGTGACACATTTTACGTAAAACTGAGTAATATTCTTGATCTGATTTGAGAACTTAGAATGTTTATCAAGTACATCAGAAATGTTTTTCACTCAGTGATTCATTTAAATCAGAATTTCATATCAAATTCGTTATAATCAAAACAATGCAGTTTTTAATGTTCAAAAGATTTATTAAAAATTTTACTAAACATAAATTAAGAATAATGCTTTTGTATAATTTTTTGGATTATTGCACATTTTGTCAGATACACTTATAATGTGACTTTCTTTTTTATCACGATATTTTGTGCTGATTTTTTTTACCAACGCTTTATACAAAATAAGGTGTATGGAGGTGTAAGACTCTCATGATAGTCTTACTGATAGGCTAGCCATCTTAGTAACAGGAAACTCAATTACAGGAAATGGTCTTTTCTTGTGGTAATCTGAAATTCTAATAAAATGATTCGCTCTGAAATATAGACGAGATATTTTTCTTTTGAAAATATTAATGGATTGCAATTTTTCTCACAGACTAAAATTAAAGAGATACAAAATATTCAGAGATTTAGGCGTATTAAAATTAATTTAATTAAAACTTGCGTGTCTGTATAAAGTATTGAAAAATAACTTTCTTTGCTTTTTGAGAGTTTTTAACAGCGCTTTAGCTTCATAAAATATTTAGTAATACTAATTTTCTAAGAATTTAAATATATTTTTATTGAAAATAAAAAATGATTTATTAAATATCCTATCATTTTCTACTAATTAAATGCTTTGAAATGTTTAATTAAGATTAGATATTCGCAATTCCTTTGATGATTAAATCTCCTACATTTAAGGATATTATTTTACCTCATTAATTTCTTTTCTGCTACATTTATTGCATGTACATGTATATTATACATATCATGTTTATTATATATATATATTTATTGTACATATTATATGTTTATTATCTGAGAATTAAAGCTCGTATTATTTACTAAACATAAATTCAAAAGCTCGTTATCAATTCGATTTCAACACAACACACTGATTGTCTTGTAACATTAAAAAAATTAATTTTAATAAGCAAAAAACTTAAAAATTAACATAGCGCGCTCAATAAGATTCTCTATTTTATGAACAATTCCTGTAAACTGCTACACAATTCTGTTCAAAGAACGTTCCGGAAAATTTTATACTCAAGTTATGCCAAATTTCCAAATATGCGAAAAATGTATTGAAATAATATTATTTTCATTTATATATATAATTAGAGGCAACAAGATTCTAAGAAAGATTCTAAGCTGTTTAACATGATTTAATCATTAATTTTGTTTCATAATTTATAAGCTAATCATTTTATGAATTAAGGTTAATTTAGAATTTTATTAATGAAATTAGTAAATATTTAATACATTTTTAAATGTTTAATTGAAGATTGGTTCAAAATAAATCTGACATTTGTAATCTTTAATCTTATAAATTAAATGTTTTCAATAGATTCTATTTATTGAAATACTAAGTATTATTTGTGACAGGTGTATAAAACAAATGTAAATTCTAAAATTAATGAGAGCCTTTCAAATTTTTAGAACTTTTGAGAAAGCATTCCCTTAAAATAAGACATATTTTAATCAGTAATTTTTCATTTTAAACTCTAAAAATCTATTTTACAGTACTTTTTATGAGGTAAATTAATTATTCCAGTGGTAAAAGGGATTGCTTTAACAAACAAATTTTGTTCTTTGCTGAACATAATTTTTATTTCGTTCCTTCTTTCACGTCTTTCGAAATGGTTTTTAATTCAAATATTTTTTTATTTTATGGAAAATCCATTATCTTTCTACTATAAACAAGGCCGATGTTTGCTTTCCCTCGTTGTTAGGAAACGCAATGTGCAGCTTTTGATAAAGGCACAATTTATTTCTGTTTCAAGAACTATTTGTATTAACTCAGAAAACAAACAGATATATAGATTTTACTCCAGAGATCAACAATGAAGAATCATCAAGTTACTTCGGACTCTCGTATTGATTCAACATGAATCTATTTTTCATTTACTTGTCATCATCCTTTCAATGAAGTTTACATTAAAACCTATTGTTGTCACTGAATACCCAGCAAAATAAAGAAGGAAAATTTAAAAAATCTCCGTGGCTTTATATCATTGGCAATTAAGGCGAATACTGTTGATCAAAGTACATTTGAATGAAAGAAATCTTCTTGGAGCTCCACTCTTTACGAGTGGTAAGCATTCTTTAATTAAAACTCATTTGACTTAGAGGCACTCCAAACAATAGAAAAAAAGCCTTACCTGTAACGTCTTCAATAACCTATTTGCGAGTCGTGCAATCAACCGTGCTATTACGCAAATTTCCGTTTTATAATTATACCTAGAAGCATGTTGACATACTACGACGAGGAGAAATTCTAGAGCTTTCTTTGCGGCTAAAGGCATATTAATAGCCGTTTTTCTGTACAGAAACAAATAAAAAGGAACTTTCTTTCCATCTTAGTGAAGCATTATTAAACGTTTATCCCCTCCCGCCAGTGAAAGCACCTCCCACCCCTCTCTGTCCCATATGTATTCAGTTAAATTAATCCCAAAACCTCTCGCTGAGCATTTGTGTCAACACTGCCAAAATATTGCGAACAGCCATTTAGAGAGTTTTGAAAAGGGCGGTTACCTGAAATTAAAGAACAATGCCCAGGGCGGAAAGGGTGAGTTTAAGCCACAGCAGACATTTATTCTGCTTGTTTAGTACTGTCGCTATCGATTCGAGGAAAAGGATGACAATATGGTTTACCCCTAAGTACTGAGGAAGAAAAAAACTGGAGAGGAAGACAAAAGAAAAAAGTTGGTAAAATCAGTGTTCGCCACTAACGGCGATTAAATGTAGGAGATGGTTGATAAAAGTGAACAGGATCGCATTTCTTTGGGGGTGGGGGATGGATGGAATCTATACTTGAGTCGAGCGTTTAAGAACTTTTGAAGATGGATAATTGTTACAAATGAGACAATTTTCACTCATTAATTGCTAGCTTTGATGATGATGAAAATTGAGCAGATACAAATTTTTCTTAAAAATTTCATTTGATGGAATTAGTACTCAGTTATTAAAGTGGACTTTGATTCATTTACACACTTAGAATTAATGTTGTTTGCCAGGTTATTAAATTTAATAGAGTCTTGGAGATTTCCTATTTTCTTTTTTCTTTTCTTCGGCTGTATCTGAGATATTTGCTGATTGTTTAAGAATAGCTCTTGCTAGTTGATAATTCAAAAGGAAGCAATATTCTATTTGGGGTAATTTGTTCTTGTAATTGAAAAATCGGATATGTTTAAAGCAGTCACTTCTAGCTAATTTTAATAAAATCTGATACATGTTTTTATGATATTTATAATTTTGCAAGAAGTTGATTCTGAGGGGGATCATGAAAATACTACGATAAATTTGAATCTCTTTTCGCTAATGATCAGTCTTTTCAAGGCAATGTAACTGATCCTTAAAAAAATACCATGGATACTCAATTGTTATTATTAAAATAATTTTGTTTCTTTTTTTTATCATCTCTAACGATGAAGATGAAAAGGCTTTTACTTTGAGTTAATGTTGGATAGATTTAATATTAACAATTTTAGATAATTCGGATAATTTATATTAAAGTTGTTTAATCATATGCAAATTTTTAAAAATCCAGAAATTATGCTGTATATTTTTTTTAATTTTAAAAAATACTGTTAATAGTTTATTTCTGAAAATGGTACAACTTTCTCCCATAGATTGATTTTAATTATAATGTTGGAAATCAAATACATGGTTTCAGCATGTATAATGAGCTCGATGCTTTTTAACCTTCGTACAAATGTTTTTAGAACTGAGAATTAAAATAAAATTTCTGATGGAGAATGGGAAATGCTGTAATGGAATCTTTTTGTTTGTTTGTTTCAAATGTACATTTTTAATGAAAATTTGAGGATAATCATGATTGATTAAAATATACAATAAAATTCAATTTTTGTTCATGGCTATTGCTTTTCTTTTAAAGAAAATGGAATTTACAGAAATGTTTTTGAAATGAGAAATGAATATTATTCTTAGAAATTTTATTTGATGAAACTGATTATCAACAGTTCTTTGATACAAGCATATGGAACTTTTGAGAAGAAAATTGATTATTTATAATTAGCATGATAGTTTGTCTTAGAAAAACTGCAGTTATACAATGTGCTTGATAAATAATATTTACTACAGTTAAAAGAGTTCTAGGCTTACTGACAATGATCTAAAATATAATCATTTCAAATTTTACATAAATGAGCTTAATACTTATAGATTATATATAATTTCTAAAAGGATCTCGCCTCAGAATAATATTTATATCACCATCAATAACAAAACATATAGATTTTTGATTCGCACATATGCTTAAGAAACTCTTGGATAAACAATGTTAAAAAAATATTCCCTACGTTTTCACAACCATTTACAAAGATATTAATTTCTATTTTTCATTTACTTCTTCTTTTCTTTATCTGTTGTTGATGGACGCAGATATTGCTTTTGCAATCAGTTTTAAATTATCTACGTTTACCAGATCAAGTTTATAACACTTAAATTCTGATGACTTACCACTAAAGTGATGGAATTAAGCTTCAAGCTAGGAAACTTCTATAGTTACTTGGAAAAACTTCTTCTCAGAATTCACCAATAAATAGACAAAGTGCTTTTCCCGATTCAGCCAAGTTCCTTTGAATCTGAATATTAGAATTACCTTTTCTAAACTTCAGCTTTACTCAGAGAATCCATAAATTGGATTTGATCATATCTTCGAGAGGTGAGCTCATTTATGCCATTCCAGAAACAGTTTTGAGCTTTTGGGGAGAAACTTTTGCCTCTTTCTGCATCAAAAGTTTGAAATCTGCTTGAAGATTTAAGAATATATAATACGTCAAGTAGCCAGCCTCCCATCCAGACATGTTTTCTAATCCATTTCGGAAACCGCCAGATGCAACAGAAATGAACTCCGTATGAAATTAAGGACTCTGTTAGACAATTGATACACCAAAATGCGTAAATTAAAGAGAATAAATCGATATCTCGGAATTAGCGGATGAAATTTGGAGCTATGCTTGAAAGTCGGAAGGAACTATTTATTGAAATATCCGGTAGTGAAATTTGTAATTATTTGAAAGAAATCAAAATAATTTCTGTATAAATTTCTGTTAGTTACTTGTAATTCGGAGACGATTTTCTGTAAATTTTTCATCGCTATAATTATTGTTACAAAAAAAAATTATATTTTTCCGATGAATTTTTTCGAATGATTTCATGTCTACTGAAATCCTATGTGCACAGATATAATTCCACAATAAATCCCTTCATTCAAACTCGTTGTGAGTCGTTATCATTCGTTTCCGGTCAGAAGTTTTCTTTATTACTTAATAAAGATAATTTTTGAAGAAATATTCATTACTCAAACTTTATCGTCAAATAAAAACTAGTTTGCAACCAACTTTGAGATAGTTACCGATCTGTAACCATATTTGAGCACAAAATATTGAAACATTTTTGTCTATGATCGAATTATATTGCTGTTATATATGATTTTAATCAAAGATTTATTGTTTTGATTATTCTTATTTCCATTAAAAATATTTATTTTTACTCTGCAACTGCTTAACGATGCTTTTCATGAATATATTCAGAAGTTTAATGCTGAAAAAAGATAAGTTGATACCAATTTATTTTCTAACGATTTTTCCGGTATAAAATATCGAATATCTTTGAACCTAAATTCAGTGGTTAATCATATTAAATGAAAATGCTACATTTTCGCTAATGCACTCCATTACTGCTTGTTTTTACGAAATTGTCAAAAAGAAAGCGCATAGAAACGTTAATCAGAGAGTTTCTGTAAAAATAAATAAATGGAAGTTTATACAACTGCATTCGTAAATTATCTGCATAACAATAATGTTTAGACACAGCTGCTTTTGACAAATCAGAAAACTTCGAAAATTCAGTTTCTCAAAATTATTTATCACAAAACAACGTTTTTCCGATTATATTTTGTGCTACAAATCACACAAACTTAGGAGCAGTTGCCAATAGTCAACACAAAATCTGAAATACTGAGGGTTAGTTCCAGACAGCTTAATTGAATTCAAATGAGATCTCAGTAATTAGAATAATTAGACAGATAATTTGTAGAATTTGAAAACAACATCTAATCGGAAATAGATTTTAAGATTCTCCAGCTAATAGCACCTATTTCAGAAACAATGAAGTGCAAAAAGGTTGTAAATTGCGTCAGCCATTCTAACGAGTGTTGTCAGTATCTTTAAAAAACCTTCTGTAGAATACTAATTGACTCTGACTCATAGAATTCTATTCTTATTCGAAATTAATTTGTTTTGTCTTAGCTTCATAAAAATCTAATTCCCGGAAAGCTGCCAAAAAAATCTTTCTTTATCTTATTGAGTCTTAAAAAAGGACTAATGCATTTGAGGATTCTGTTGAATCTCGTACAGCTCTAATTGGTCCGATAAAATCATTTGAAAAAGAAAGCTTTTTAAAAAAAGAGCGAGCTAAGTTTCTTTAATAATTATGAAATAATGTGACTAGATTTTACTATTTTCTGAAAATTAAGCATATCAGCAAATAATAATCACACACAAGTGAGAAGACGGACCTTAACAATATCCTATCATGAAAGGAGTTTTTCTTCTTCTGTACTAAAGACGTTGTGTTTCTTACTTATAAATAACACATCGAATTTCTAAGAGCATTTTAAGAAACAAAAGATATGTTTTTGAGTCATATGCGATGTAAATAAGCCTAAAGTAATGAAACAAATCTAAGAATTTATTTGCGTTCGTCAGCCTAAGGTAATGAGATCAGATCTGTATAATTGCGACTAAAAAATATCATTCCAGACTAATTTAAAAAAAAAAAACTTATTATGCACCCAGTAAGACTTATTCACTGCGAGATTAAATAAAAAAATTAATCAAAAAATTGTTTGGTCTAGTTTATTTGTATGTATATGCAGAAGAGAGGCATACATACATAAAACAGTGCCCAAGGCAAGTACTAAAACATAGTCCTCTCCCCACTTTTATTTAAAGTGAAATACTCCCATTCCACAAGCAATAAAACTTCACAAATTTCGCATATAATAAATATTTTATTTAAACCCTTAATATTGGTTAAAGTTAAAATGTATCGAACACTTCCAGAGCAAGCTTCTCAACACTTCTTTAAAAACTTCCGAAAAGATTTTACAAAGAATATTAAAATACGGCCTTTAGAATTCTTTGTAAATGAAAAAGCCGTGTATATTTAATACCCATTGTTTAGTCATCACTTCAACATTAAACAAATAAATGTATGTGCCTACCCCTTTGCATATTCCTTGCCAACCGCTTCAGTTAATGCTACTAAATTTCGTATGAATATACGTTAGAGGACGGGGATCCGAACCCGAAAGTGATTTTTTTCAAAACATTAAAAAGAGAGTTTATTAATTAAAACTACGTGAAATTTCATTTGTTATAGTGATATTTCTGAAAATATTATCCCACAAAATAATTCTTATAGTATATTTAAATTTTTAAAAAAGGTTCTATTCTTTCCAATGATATATTCAGTCAATGTTCCGGCCTTCTAAAATGTATCAACTTTTTAAAAATATTCTAAATATGATTCCCAACGGTAGTTTTCATTTTTCAAATTTTAGTCAAATATATTTCATTATTCATCGTATCTCTAAATCACTTTTCTTCTTTGAGAAATATTATTATATTTTAGATAATCTTTTAACCCTTTAAAGCGCCATTTTTTCTAGTTATATTATGTTAAAATGTTTTTAGGCGTGAAATTAGAATAAGAAAAGGGATTCATTTAGCTTATTAGATAAATTTAATTTGATTAATTAATTAATTTGGTTAATTAATAATTAAGTAACAAATCAAGACACATCATTTTGTCTGAGATAAGGAACTGAATCATCTAAGTTTCTGACTTACTAAAAAATTTGTCAGAAATTATGCCAATCTACATAATTTCATACAAAAATTGATAAATTTGGTGGGAAGCATACTTCCCACGACCCTAGAAAGGATTAAATTAAGAATTTTACTTTACCCTTAAACAAGATAAGAGCAGCAGTCATTCTATTGCAAATATTGGAATTATTTTCGTCTTTCTACGTGATCTTAAGTATAAGGTGATTTTAATTTAGAGATTAGATTTGTTATGTGTAATTTATTAAAAATACATAAATTATATAGAAGATTTTCATACTTCTAAAAATATAGATATTTTTATCTACATCTTTAGAATAATTTCGCAAATAAATGACAATTTTCCTTATTTAACGAGTTAAAGAGCTATCATGTTACCCCACTGAAAATGCGATGTAGTTAAATTTGCAATGATGAAATAAAACGAAAATTATCCGGATATAAGATGTAGTGTTAAAACCAAATTAAAAAGGATTTAGAATAACAAACATAGCATTTATTTTATTATGAGGATAAAAGCTTAAATAGCAAATAAGTGTTAATTTTTTTTATCATAAGTTCTCCTTTAATGTATTTTAGATTTCAAGAAAAAAAGGCCTACGCAATTAAGTGCTCTTTAAATTAGAGATATATCTATGAAATTTCAGTAATAGATTGCAAACCATGCTAATTTCTCACTGTCATGGTGTGGAAGTTAGAAGAGGGGGATGCTAGCTTTTGCACCGTCGTCGTCATTTGAAGTGATTATATCGAATCATGCAAGACTAAAAAAATGATTAGGCTTTTGCTAGAACCAGTTCTTTAAATAGGACTCTGTGAAGAAAACATTGATACGCGAAGAATTAAAGTCAACTAAAAGCTGATAATTTTAGTATTATTTTATAAATATTTTGCGTTTGATTTTAAAATTAAAGACCATAAAGATGGAAAAAATGGAAATAAAACATAAAAGATTCGTAAACGTCTATCGTCCACATAAACATTATCCTTTAAAATAGTCACAAAACGTGAAAACCTTTATGTTGAATGATCTTCCATCCAAATAAAATTGAAAATATAGCATTTTGAAATGAAATAGTCATAAAAATAAGGGAAGAAAATTCTTAACTGAACTTTTCACAGTTTAAAGGCATGGATTACTTTTAAAAGATTGATGCGCATAGATATTTTTTCTTCCCCTTTTATATTCTTACTCTAGGATCGTGAATAAAATTATTGATTATTTTTTCCCATTATAGTAATAGGATAATGGGCCCAAAATCACTCTAGACACATGGCACTTCTTACGCGAATGACATGACTGGCACATCCAAACAATCGCACTAACTCGAAGCTGCGGCGCTCGAAATTTTGACTTAAATTTTCTTTTATCTTTGAATGAAGTCTGGAGTTGGCAGAAAGGATCTAATACTGTAAAGTGACGTGCTTCTGGCTAAGAGACGGACTAAATGAAGGGGAAATGTGCGTGGGGGGGAAATAAAATTGTGCTGACGCCTCCTGCCAATGACGTCATAGAGATCAATGTGGTCCATTCGAGGTTTTCCATTTTTTACTTCACTTCTGGCAGGCTCAAGTATCGTTTAAAAACCCCCTCTTGATTAAAGGTGACATGTAATTAAGTTAAATTACGGAAAACTCATCTATATAGCTCCTAACTAAACATTTTAGTAGAAGCATGGGTTACAACACCGGCGCATGAAACCTACCTGACCGAAACCTTTGGATTCGTTAGGGTTTCGTAACATTGATTTTATATTTTCTCACGGTTTATTTTAGATTTGTAGATACAATGGATATTTTTCTCACTAAATATAGATAGTAATTGAAAACTATTTTCATTATCGAAGTATATGTGTACTTTACACAGCCGAATTCAGCTCATATTTCTGGGGTATTGCAGTGAGTTTATTTTCAGGATATCAAAGATGAACTCTTGTCATGTTTATAGATATTTATAAATTGCCTCCTACTTACAAAAATAGCTCTTAAGATTCGATACAGCAGAGTTAGATACTTTTTTAAATTTATTTATTAACTAGCTGGTATATATGTTTAAGTCAAAACAGCAATTATGCTCATATTTCTGGAATATTTCAGGATCAGAAACGTGAAAGGTTTTGAATATCTACTCTGTCGTATTTATAGATATTTATAAATTTCTACTACTCATATGAACAAATTTCAAAATTCGGTGCTTGAGAATTCCATATAAATAACTAAAAAAAAATTTCAACTAGCTTTCCGTATATAAATGTCTGTGGGAAAAAAGTAAAAATATTATTCTGAGTAATTGTAATTCCTGATACTTATCATGTTTTGAGCTAAAATGTCAATTTTATTAAGTAGTTTGAAAAGCTTTTGCAATATTTTAAGAATATTATTATTCTAACATAGCTTCCTCCTACATAATTTTAACTTTTTCAGAAATTTAAAAGAATGACGAAGAATGAAATTGATTACATTAACGGAAATTGCTTTTTTAATTTATGAAAGCCTTCTTTGTTTCATTTGTGTTATTTACTTTGTATCTTACAACAAACAAGCACAATTTTGTAATTGTTGAAAATTTGAATAAGTAAATAGCAATTTGAGGTAGACATTTAAGTATTTTTTTAAAGCTTTCAAATATTTCTTTGATAAATAACAAGCTTATTATAAAATAATTCTGATAACAGTGACAACTTAAATCTAATGGAAACCGATTTGCTCTAGATCGTTAAACTCGTACATAGGCAAAAAATAAAGGTTCATAGAGATGAAATATAAAACGCCGATACTTTTGGATTATAACTACAAATCCGATTTAAATTCCAACTGTACGAAAGGAAATCGCTGTGTTTTTTCACAGTTTATCCTCGATGTTTGAAATGAATCCCATCGATGTTTGATATCAGTTTTATTATATTAACTTGAATTATAATGCAATAAAGTATTTTTTTAAAAATAAAGGGAAGATTGATATATAATTTGAGTGCTAATGATATCCAAACTGCAAATTATAATTTCTTCAAATTTTGGACTCAAATACTGTACACAATAAGAAGATTTTAGAGGCGATTTCTTGGCAAATGTTTAGTTTTATTATTAATTAAAAACTAAGATTTTATATATTGAAAAGCATTTTATAGCATTGACATTCCTATTGGATGAAACTATAATGTTTATCTTAAATTAATAATTTTATTTTTCTCGAAGTTTCCATACGTGTTCATTAATTAAATTCTGAATATTTTTTAAAAAATTAATAATGACTAATTGAAACGAATAGCTTTGTGCAGTTTCGAAAAATTATTTTATAAAGTTTTTAATCTTTGAGGATCTAAGATATTTAAAAAAAATGTTTAGTACAACGATATGCTCTCATAAATTAAAAATGAAGTTGAAGATGATAAAAGAATTTTCCAAACTAAAATATTTCATATAAAAGCATTCTTATACTAATAATTTTATGATTTTTTAAAAATATATAGATGTTAATTTGCATACATATTAGCATTCTGTCGATTACTATTATTGATTTTTTTTTCGTTTTTGTGTATGACATTTATTACTCATGGACATCAACTTAGCTATTTTCATATGTAATATCTTTAATCTTAGTTTCTTTATAGAATTTGCCATGTAATAAATATTTTAACTATCGTTCACAGATATATTGCTGTTGCGATGTGACTTATGGCACTTTACAAGCTCTCTGACAGTTATTTATCAACGGTTTAAGCCGAGTGAGCGTCGCTTATTTCTTCAGCAGCGCCATCTAGGCCCAAGAGTATGACTTAGCTACTTCATACGTCACATTCGCTTGCAAGCCCCCTTTTACAGGGAGGTACTTTCACACACCTCACAGATATAACACAGAAGAACAACCATGTCCGAACCGGAGGTCAAACCCGGGACGCCCAGATCTCGGGGACGACGCGCTACCCCTTTGCCAGGATACCGATAAAATAGGTGAAACAGGGTGAAGGAGGTGCCGAGTATCGATGTTCACAGATATGAGAATATAGAGAAACTTTCGCTGCTAAAATTAAATAGGTTTTATTAATAAAAAAATACCATAGTAAAAGCATTAAAGCGAACACTATATAAGCGCACATTGCTTTTATTTTTTAAGTGATTATAAACCAATTAATACTGGAAAGAGTAAACACACTCGAATATTGAGTATAAAACTATTTTCATCAAGAGCAAAACAGTATGAATTAGCTAGTATCAAATAACAATTTTTTATATCATATTTTAAATAAATAACTTTCAGAGATTCAACCACAGGATCTATACATATCAAGAATTTAATTACCTATAAGCTAAGACGTATAAATATATATTAGCCACTTTCGATTATGATCTCTCTTATCTTATCAACAGTATTAATTTAATCAACAACCGACTTATGTATGATTTCGAATAAAAATGTACTATTTTAAATAATATTTGAACGTACAGCAAAATACAATTTGATTGGTTAATTTTGGTTGAAATGTGGGGAATAAAATCCGCTCTGTCCGCTCTTTTTTCGTAGATGCTGCACCCGTATAAATACCGCCCACTAACTTATTCAGTCACTGAGGACACTTAAACCCCGATGTTGAGGTTAGGGTCTTTATCAAAGTCTTAGTTTTGAGATATCTTACGAAAATAGACGCCGGTGAGATTTCCCTGATTCTTTTGTTCCGAAATTGGAGTGTATTAGAAACGAAGTGGCATTTCATGACCTTTTTAGGGGTTATTCATTACCATATGAAGTAAAAATTGATGAAATCTTTATCAGTGGTTGAGGGGGGAAGGGTATTTCGTTAGTTTTGAGAATTATTTTAAATCCGTATTTTCTGCTTGCGTGCGTGCTATATTGAAATTGAAGAACATCGAATAATCATGCTAGATGTTCAGTATATAAAAAGAGACATTGAAAAGGGCTTAAATCTCCACTGAATGCTTAATAATATTTTCGCTTAAAAAGAATTTTATTATGGTTAACGTTGATTTGCAGATTTGTTAAAAAAAACATATTAGATGACGACTATTTTCGTTATAGAGAAAACTGATTCAAATCGCCTAAGGGATGTACTAAGATCCCTCTTATCGTCATAAAAATGTTATGTCATTACAATTTAATTCAGATTGAAACTAGAATCCCATTTACGATGTCCTGATCTCCCTATTTTTCTATTGATTGAAATATATTATAAGGAGCATAAGTTATAGAAAGTAATTTTATGGCTTTCTTTCAATTTAAAGAATTTAAATGTCTAAACAATAAAACTTGAGAGCATTCAGAAAAATAAATTTTAATGCCGCAAATGTTTCAAAAGTTATAAAAGTATTAGATATAATACAGATGATTTTCAGTAGAATACCATTTTGAAGTCTTTGATTTTGAAAAAAGGAAAGGCTGTTAATCAGTTAAATATACATACGTAAAATACTATTTCGTAATTCTGCAATAACATAATCTGTTCATAATTTCATAAAAATGAAAATTTTAAAAAGCTTTATACATTTATAATTTTAAATCTGAAACTGATTTGCTTCTGCTTATTTGTTTAAGATAGAAAGGAGGAGGATTAAAACAATATTTATTTATTTATTTTATATAATTTTTTTTGGAATTTTAATTCACGTACTTCAGATCAATACCACATTTAAGTTTTAAAAAAATCCTTACAGTTCTGTTCATGACATGAACATGAACATGAACTGTTCCCTGTTTGAATCAAACTCTCTTTGTCTTATGTCTGTCTAAAAAACGGAAAGAAAGTTTACTTTTATTTATTTATATTTAGAATTTATATGAATATGGAATATACATTGATTAAATGTCAGTTCTCCATTGTGTAATATTATTTCCAGGCGTTATATTCAGTTTTGTTTCTCAATATTTAATAAATATTTTCTCTATATTCAATTTTTTATTCTTAAGGATTTTAATAATTTTACACATTGGACTAAAAAGGCAAAATTTTAATTTCCTTTAAGTCATAAAATTACTCAAAACTGCGCAATTTTATTTTTCTGTAAAAGGGCGATTAAATAATATAGAAATCTGACGCTTATGCATATAGATATATGAAAAAAAAAACTAGAGTTTTGCTGCTTTAAATGAAGATTCAAAATGTTCTAATGATATATAAAAGTTCCTGGTTTTTGTTCATTATTTTTGTGGGTAGTAACCACTTTCCTTATTTTTCTAATTAATCTGTTCGTAATAAATAACAATAATTTGGTTTTATTTTAAATAATCAGTAGGAAACATTTGAAATAAATGTTTTATTCAAGCATCATTTTTTATAATTATTAAGGTATAATGCTAAATGTTCGTTACATTTCATTTTGCTTTGTTTCAAAATTTAATTTTCAGTTGTGTAATATCTAATACAAAAAGTCGAAACTGCAATTCAATATGCGGAAAAGAAATATTTTTATAACATGAAGGGAAAAGCTCCGTCTTCTGCGATATTCAGCGTGATTTATTGGGTCATAACTAGGGTTTATTAGAACTAACAAGCGAAGGAAATGCTTTATTCCTCTACGATATATAAAGGCTTTTTTAATACTTATAAATAATAATAATTAACTGTGTTACTGAAATTGTTTAATTAGTTTTTTTATTATACATCGGAAATAGAAATAACAATCTGCATTTTGAAAGAAAATTGTGAATATACTTTTTCTAAATGTCTCAAATATATATAAAAAAAGAACTTTTAGAGTTACTAAGCAATTTCAATATCTAAAATTTTATTTCAATTGTATCACTATATTTATTACCCGAACGCTAGTGTATTTAGTTCATATATTTTTCAAAATTTCATTTAGAAATGCTAGATTGTAAGAGTTGCGCAGTAAGCTTTGGCGTCTAATACCAATACAAATTATGCTATGTTAATGTGAATATAGACCCATATTAAGAAGATCGACGACGAATTTCTTAATTTATAATCTAATAAAATGAAAAAATAAAGACAAACTATTGATATATAGGGATATACATCGAATGAAAATACCTTAAATTTCTACTAGGTAACTTTAAAAACCTGTGCATGATTATTGCATTTTCTCTAAAACGCCCATTCAATCTCTCTCTGTTCTCTTAATGATTTTTGTAAAAATTGCATCTATATTCGAGTACACAACTATTCTTCCGATTACAATTGGAGATCTTAACTTCATATTTTACCAAGATAAATCACTATTTCGGTTGTACCAATCACTAAATAGAAAGGGAAATTACAGATATTTTCATGGTTTGAATCAAATATCTTTCGTCAATACTGAAACTTGTGCGATCTATCGGCAAGGTGCTCAGGATCGTTATCTGCTATAACTGCAACACTGTTCTCGAAGATAACAATCGATACCAGTTATAATGTCACATTATGGGCCGATGTTTCCCTCACCTTCATGTAATGCACTCCCTTAATGTAATTGATTGTATCTATCCATGTGATCTTGCAATGGAATCTCCTTCACTATCGTTTAGGTCTTCTGATTAAACCATACGTACGATCTCACTGATGTCTACATGTTAGAATGATGTAAGTGGTATGTACATGCAGGAGAAACCTCACCAAATAGCTCTATCAGTAACTACTGATGCGATTTAGACAGCCAGTCCTAATTTTTATTGAATGTTCATGGAATATGAAGAACTAAAGCTTTATCTTTAGTTTTTAGCAGGGAGACGAAGATATCAAATTCCAGCTTCTGTCCATGATTTATAATAGTTTATGAAAGTCTTGAAAACTGCTTAATTTTATGGAATAAATGTATTGATAATTGCATCTTGTATATAACCGTGACGCAGTACAATCAAAATTGACTTTTGCATCGTTTTCCATTAATACCCCTAACATGAACTGGTAAGTTAGCAAGGATTTGCAAGGATTGTTAACTCTAGTATTGAGTGATAAATTATAAGTATAGAAATATATAAAATTCTCACAAAATGAATTTAGTTAGCTTTTATTGAGCAAGAATGTATAAGTATCACTTATTTAAAAAATCAGTGATTATATTTTTTAATCCATCCATTGTTAAAAACATTTTATGAATATTTTTTAGTCTATATTTATGCATTGAGAATTCCTATTTAGAACTTGAATCCGAAGAAACAAAGCGGCTTACCAACTTGTTCTCAGTAATTTCTCCTTCTTTTAATGTAAATCACATTTCAGTGGGGAATTAATCATGTTTTTAATCATTTCGTACAAGTGAAAGATAAAGATAAATTATTTTTTCTTACTCCTGTATTATAAAAACACTTAAAGCTAAGTCGATTGAAACATTTTTGTATTTCGAATTGACTATCCTTTATCAAAATTAAATAAACAGAATAATAGCAACAACAAAAAAGGAAATTGAAATTAAATATATATTTGTATTTAAATTTTATGTAAAATGCCAAAAATGGGGTGACTTTCTAAGTGCTTCTATCTTAAGCAAAAATATTTTTTTTACAATTATTTGATTTAAAAAATTACGATTTTTACACATTCTAAGCAAAAGCATAACGTAAAAACAGAACTTGAAAGCATTCAACAGGAAGAATTTTCAACATTTACACTTGTTAGCTGACGCACACATACTTGCTAAAAAATTAGGTTATTAATATCACTTCTGTTTATAAATCACTCTTATTTCGAATTCCAATAATTTATCTCCAACACATATATTTACATTTTTGATACTTTCTCCTTTCTCTTTCGCATATGGTGATCCTCATCCAAAACGCAAGATGAAACTTTAAACAACAGCTTACGGATAGTCAGTAAAAGCAAACAAGACGAGGTAGGATTCATCAGGACAAAATGAGGAAATATTTTCCCATTCATCGCTTTTCTTCTTTATTTAACAAATTTAAAGTCGTTCGAGCTAATTCTGTTGCATCTCAAACCTCAACGGAAGTTGTTAAAGAAGGCGTCTAGCGAAGAATTGGGAAAAGGTGCAAGAAAAGCATTAAGTGTGCTGTGAAACATCTCCTAATTCTCAGGAGGATTTTGCCAGTTTTCGTATTGGAACGCTAATTTCTCTCCTAACCACTAACGCTTTCTCCGATGAAAACTCTGAAAGTTTAATCTTTTCAAAGCTACAGTATACAACGTTCACACTCATCTAAGTGCTGTAGAACACGTTGTTGTTATAAAGCAAAACAAACAGCTCGAGGCTTAAGACTGTTATTAGAAAACAAATAACTGAGGATTTATTATCATCAATATTCAGATAAAAATATATGCTCGTAATTTTGTAGAATTCGTTCAATTAAACAAGTATGCGGTTGGTTGTCGAGCATATGTTTGTCATTCTGATTTGTAAAATTCTAATCCGTTTTCTTTATTTCATATACAATTTGGAAGCGTGTGGTTTAGTTTTGTAAACAAGACTACCCATCAGACGATAGTTTTTCAAACAAAAGTCTGTATTAAATTTTCAAATTTTTATAGAGAGAAATCTTTATTTTGTGTTTTCAAGACATTTTTAGGAAATAATCATTTTTCTGCATTTAACAGAATTTTCAGTCAGTAATCACAGTTTTGTATTGAGGCATTTTGCAAATAGGTAAGATGGTACTGAGAAATAATTCGTCATTCGAAAAACGCGAGTCTTTAGTTATGCATTGTTTGGATTCTTTATATCCTTTAATTCAAGAGAAAAATAATGAAATGTTTTTTGACTTTAGTTATTAGAAAACACAACGAAATACTTAGCTTGTACCAAACAGAAATTTATAAGCTTCGGAATTATGTAACTGAAACTGCACATAAAATTAAAAAAAAATGTTTATTATAATCTTTTTGAACGAAGTTTGATCAAATTTTCTCTTACTAAATAGAAAGGAAAGAGAAAAAACTTCAATAGAACGTTCTTATTGCAACTAATTGGGAATAGGGGAAGGAATAGTATCCATGACCCTCAGAAGATACTGCATTACCTTTCCGTGGTAACCCGGACAGGACATCATCATCATCATCATCATAGTATCCATGGCTAATTTTTTCTATTTAATGCAACCTTATTAAATATCTTAAAAAATAAAGAATTTATCTTGACAAAAAGCATTTTTTTGAAATCTCAGTATGCATTTAATGTATCTAAATTTGTTGAATACGATTTTGGAAATTTCCACTTTGTTTCATTTTTTCGACATATTACAGTTTGAAAATGGAATAAAAGAAAATATCATTTTGGTGTATTTTTAATAGAAATTAAAATCCTTATATTTGAAAAAATCATTTTCTTCGCCCCCATATCTCATTTACTAAGGGATCAAGCATTAAAAGACCCTTCTATGGCTATTTTAATTGTTAAAATTTATTTACTATCACTAGAAATGAACAGCATGTGTAGTTAAATAAGGAGGTTTCCCTAGAGGTAAAATAACTTGAATAAAATATAGACATAAAATGTATTAAGAAGACTTGTTAAAATTTATTAAATGTTATAATTTATATTTTGTATTTTAAGAGTTCGCTTAAGATATAAAATGTATGAACCATTATCAACTACTAGAACAACAATACTTTTTTTTATTTATTGTAATCAAGTATGGAAAAAATTGTAATAATGCTTGAACAAGTTTTTTAAAAAGTAATGCAATGAAAAAAATTCTGCAATACAAGAAACTTATTCTTACGAAATAATTTGTCTCTATTTAAAATAAATAATGCATTAAACAAAATTTTGTTATGTAATAAAATTTATATATTAATATATTAATTTACATAAACACTAACATTCTTTCAGCAGCTACATTTTTGACTATTTTTTGCATTTAAATCTAGTGCGTTGAAACAAAAACTGAAAATAATATAAACAAGAAAGTTTTTTGGAAACAAGTTTTCTATATTTAAAAACAAGTAGTTTACCTAGGATTCATTATATTAAACTCCTTAATGAATTCCTAGACCTTAAGAATCTAATAAGAAAACTACTATAAATAAACAGTTCTATTTAGCCTAAGCAACTTCATCACCAATTCTTTCTTTCATTTAAATCTGGTATATAAAGCAAAAACTGAAAACAATAAGAGCAAAAAAAAGTTTTCGGTAAACTAGTTTTCTATATTTAGAAGCAAAGGGCTTACAGCCAATTTATTTCCCCATATATGCAGAAAATTCTGTTTTCCTCGCACGATCTTTTTAGTCAAGCGTGCAACGAAAGAGAATGCCATTTAGAAAGACAAAATAATATCTCTGAGATGTAGCAGCAAAGATAACAGTGACTGAACAAATTTCATTGTCACATTTGGTTTCCATACAACAAAGCCTGTAGAAAGTTAGGTGTTTGTAGACGACACACCGCCTGACAAGAACGCAAACCAAAAACGGAACTTCATCCAATCAAAACACCGCAACGCGAGCGCCAAGAGACCTGTGGCGTGTGTTTTTAGTCGAGAGCATTGTCAAATGGGAGGCCTAGTTAGTGAAATGCTATGTATAATTCTGTCCCTGAGTTGTTGGATTGTGCGGAGTAATACAAATCCCAAGACAATCCCGGCGCAATCGGAAACTGGATTTGCGTGTCACTTTGAGCTCCCTGAATTGCGTTCATTGGCAGTCCAGTCATTAGTTCTCCGCGCTTGGAGAACACTTGCAATTAAAAATTAACTCTCCTTTCTCAGTGACATTTGCTGCTCAGATGGTGACTCCCAGTCTTCTCAAGCATATTTCTCTATTTTGGTTTTGAAAACATTGGAGAAACTGGTGCAGGGGTGATGCTTAATGAAGTAGAAGTTGAGCGAAATGGATGAAATTTGCTTTATGACACTCGATAAAAATTATATCATAATACAGGTGGCATGGAAATATGATTATTTACTGTCTTATTCTCTCGATAAACTAAACATTTTAGTTTTAATTTCCTCGATTCGTGTTGGTTGATGTTATTTTCGAAATTTGAAACACGTTTGGGAGTGAAAGTTAGTATTTGAAATTACCTGAAATTAAGTAAGGAGGAAGGCGTCTTCGTCGGAATGAAAAATACTTTAAATATTGATGAGGAAACACGAAAATTTTTACTGCAACTAATTTGCAACAAAGTGGAGGAATATTTGAGCAATAATGATTGACATATATGTTAAAAATGCTACAATAATGATTGACATAAATGCTAAAAATGCTTAAAGTCAATCACTGCTCCGAATCGAAATTTTTAAAAATGCTTAAAGTCAATCAAAATTAAAAATGCTTCAACTAAATCATTGCACAGAAGTGGAATAGATAAATTTCATATATTAGTGAAGTGCCAAAATAATGGGACATTTGTAAGCTATTTCAGTGAATTAGGATCTAAAGTAGCTTCTATTGAGATGATTTATAACTTGCGTTGAAAAATCTGCTGAATTTTCGATTAGTTTTCTTTCTTCTAGTTATTTATTTCAAAAGAAGATGGTAATTTCTGTTTTGACACATCCAATTTAAATCAAAGACTTAAGGTAATTATTTGAACATCTCAAAAAGAGTGATTTATCCAAAGAATATATTTAGAGTAAATTAATTCGTACAGGTTACTTCTAGGTAAATTGGATCATTTTGTTTTAAAAGCCGAAAGTGGCAAAGTCTTCAAAACAGCAACCTTTCAAAAGACATTTTTCGATTCAAAAGCAGCAACTTTTACTGAGAGGCACTTTTTAAAAACCACTAGTTGAGGAGACAGTCAAATTAAAATTCTCAAATACCTTGATACATGTCAATAAACTCTGATCAACTCTTTAACCGACGAAATTATAAAGAAATATTTAAAATTTAATCATTCCACTAAAAAAAACAGTATACTTAAACAAAAGAAGAGAAAAATTTAAGATGATTATGAATTTCGGTAATGGTGTATACAGAATACTTCAATATTTTTTAAGCTCAAAATCTGAAAAAATCTATGTTATTATCAAATTTTTAAATTTTAGTGTGACATGAAAATAATTATTTAGAAACCTTTCCATTCTAGTTGCTTTTAATTTCTGAATCTAAAAGACGTATTCGTATTAAATTAGAAATATAGGTTTTAGTCTATAAGAGTATTCTTAAGAAAGTAAATTTACTTTCCACTGGGATTACGCAGTCGAATAGGGAAAATTCACACAATTAATGCAGTGGCTTCAAATATCCTGGTGGATTGAGGTTTAATCGCATTTTCTTCTATAAATAAAGTATAATAAATAAATGTCTGATAGAAGATTTTTTATTTTTCTTAATAGATTTCGTTTGAGATGATTTTAATATTTAGTTGATAATATAGACGGCCTCTAAGATAGAATCTAATTTTTTATAAATTCTATATTACAATAACGGGATGATTCATACTTTCTGCTTTTCATTTGAATAAAAAGATAAAATAAAATAAAATATCTGACACGCAATCTAATATTTCAAGATTTGTATAATTTCAAGAAAAAACATATTTTTGAATGATTATCAAATTAAAGAATACATTACTCTTTCCGTTTTAAGTGCGTTTATATACAATTAACAAATTTAATTATAACAAATTACAATTAATTAACAATTTATTCTGTTGTTAATAAATGTTTTAGAAGATATCGAAGCTCAACGTGAAACAATCCCGATTTTGTAAATGTAAAAAAGAAAGAAAAAAATCAAGATAAGTTCGTTTCCGCTGATTTGTAATACAATGCTTGTCTTTCGATTGTTTAATTTTTACACGATTGGGAATGCTTCGATTCTACAAAATTTTCAACTATTGATATTTGTTAAACAAACAGTTTGGTTCGCAAATATTGTAAGCCTACTTTCGAAATAAGTATCGTTTTCGTAACCATTTAATTCTACAAATATTAAAATAAACTTTAAAAGATTCGGATTAAATATATATTTTTTTATTTTCTGAATTTTTTAAATATTTTTTAATCTGAATTTCCTTTTTAATATTTGAGATACTTATCTTTCACACTTTTTTTTTTAATTTTTAAACGAGCCGTTGTTAGAAATAAAACTTTGATAAATGAAATTATAAAATTTAATAATTTGTTATCAACTTTTATCAACTGTAATTTTAAACTAAGTATAATCTTTATCCGATATTCATAAATGTCGATAATATCTCTATAAATTTAGATCTGAGATTTTATATAATGCGTACTAAATATATCATAAACGTCGAACAAGAGCAATATACGAGGCAAAATAAAGTTTCTAAACTCAGCTTTTAGAAAAAAAAATCAACACCGTTTTTCAAAAACTATTTTCCAAAATACTTTTAAGAGAGTCAAAAATAAATTTTAGAAAAATGTAATTTCAACATGAGGTTACCAAAGAACCTTAAGTATATAACAAAACAAATTTGTTTCATTTTACAGCGGTTAATGTTGTCAGATTTGATCGATTATTTATTCAACCTGAATGATCTTTTTCCTTTATAGTTTTCTGCTTGTTTATAGCTTTTCTTTTTAAAAAAATTAAATGGCACTGTTTTACAGATATCAAGCATTGAAAATAATCTCAAATCATATTAAAACCAATAACTCTAAATAGTTATAGAAATAAAAATTTGAAAGGAAATTAACATTAAATTTCAGGAAGAGAATTTAAATTATTCACATAAATATTCCATTCACGGAATATATTAAACCATTTCGAGTTCATTACTCATGCTTCTAATTCAATAATTTTAGATTAATTTTTGTAGCAATACAAATATTGAATAAAACCGGAGTACTGAAAATCTTTCATTCCTACTGTATTTATTCTTCCCGAAATGTTAATCATCCGATTTATTTAAATTTTCAGTTAATGATGACTAAAAATTGAATGTATGATATATAGTTAATAATTTATTTGAAATCTAGCTTTCAGCGGAAGCCCAGAGATAGAGATATTTTGATCAAAAGAAAGACAAGAACTGCTTAATGTTCAAAAATTATTTTATTGAATATTTTAAAGATTAACCTGGAAACGAATTTGATACAGCTCTATCAAAAAATTTCAAAAAGAAAAAAAAAAACCTTTTTTTTTTTTTTTTGGTTAGCAAACGATTTCGATCCAACTACTCTCGTGGCAGTTCCTGTAAAATATTTTTCACTTCCTTACTCGGAAAGTAATTTGTAAATAACGCCTGGTACAATGCCAAAAGCTCTTTATGTTTCGATATTACTGCCAAATAAAGTTTTGGCGGTATTCCATACTCGAAGCATGCTTCCACTACGAGGTTTTCAGACTTATTGAAGGAATTCAACACAGTTGCGATTTTACGACGTATCATCGCGCAGAAACATTCCACAACCTTTTGTTTGTTGTTGGGAAATTAGAGAGAGAGAAACATCAAACCACGATAAATGCGAAATGAGTAGAGTAATACCTGAGGAAGAATCACAGGAACATCAAGAAAAGCGATTAGCGATTCATATAAAAATCGTTTACACATGCGGCTTTTTGAGCAGTTTCTCGCATAATTTACCTGCAATTATTGCGGGGCACTTAGGAGCCACATTTCTTGGGAAAACGGGCTCTCGCATGACGTCACGAGGGATTGGGACCAATCGCAAGGCGACAAATCTCGTGTTCCGAGTACAGTTTCCAAATCGTCCCCACTTTCTCTCTTCTAATTACTTATTTAGCCCCAGGCTCCAACACACGCCTTACAACTCTCGCGCTGAACTATAAAAGTCTGTTTAGCCGTTGTCAATTATTCACGTAATGGCCCTGCCAGCCGCATTTTGGCCCCCCTCTCATGGCCCTCCCCTATTGACAAGAGTGACATCGACTCTCCCAACAGAGCGACATACACTACCTTCTTCCCGAATCTGACTCGTCTTAGAGGTACATAAGCTACTTAAGGATGTTCTCCAGCAATTACGTTGATTACAATACCATTGGAATGGGCAAAATTACGGCCGCGCTCGCATTTGGATATTCGACGAGATATCTCAGGAAGTGCGTGATGTGATAAATCTTTCACCTCAAGCTGACCTCCCACAATACATTTTGCACGAGTCCACATATTACCCATTAAAGACAATCAAGAAGTTGGAAAGAATTGTACATTTTTTAACATCTTTCTTTTGCATATCTGAGAACGCGTAATCATCGATCACTTTTGTTTAAGTAGAATCGGGGGGAAAAAGCATTGCGGTAAGGGGTTTAAGTTTTTTGGAAATAAATGACTATGGAAGATAAGCTTAATAGATATTTTTGACTGTTAGCAAATTTTATTTATGCATATTCGGTGAATTTTGTTATGAAATGGAGTTAAATATTTTATGAAAATAATCTTCTGAACAATTGTAATGTTTTAATAATGTGAAATATGGACAACAGTTGAAAATAATACAAAATTCCTACTTGAGTATAAACGCCACTTAGTATATTCAAATCAAAATATTTTTGCATTTGGGGCTGTAAATATTTATTGTTGTATTGATATAATGCAATTAACAATAACACACAAATACAATAATCTAAAGCAATGAAATTCAGTCTTAATTCAACAAGAATGCAGTGAAATGTTTTCATGATATTATGCAATAATTGAAGTTTATATTCAAAATTCGAAGATCGAAAAGATGAGGTATTTTGATATATTATCTAAACGAGAAATAGCAAGAGTGCATTTAACGGAATATTCAAAAATTTAAGTAGCATTTTTGAATATTAAAAACGCATTTCAAACATTTATATACAATTGGATCTGTTTTAATCATAAATTTAAAGAAATATATTAAGTTAATTTTTAGTGCAGCAAAATGAATTATTAGTATGTTGAAAATTCCACTGATAATGCTTTCAGAAAATAATTTAATAATAATCAGTTGTATTTGATTTAATTGCTCATTGTAATACATTAAGATAAAAATTTCATACACTAACAAATCCAAAACTCAGCAATTTTAAATTGGTAAAAAAGAAACTATTTTGTCGTTAACAAGACTTCAATTACATACAACATTCACAATTAAGAATCAATTAAACTATGTAAAGAATTTTAAATTAATTATTCCCATTGTAATTCTAAGCATAATTATACCTACATATACACATACTCATACACACATATAAATATGTTGGAATGTCCTGTAAAATGAATAATAAATATGATTAGAAGCTGAAACTTGACAAAAGAAAGATGCTAAATAGCTTTGATAATATTTGTATCGTTAAAAGGGATGAATAAATCTTGAAGAGTTATTTTTTTATTATTAAATCTAACCGATAATTGAAATAATGATACTTCTAGATTATTGAATAACACTGAAGATACTTTTCAGCAAACAAACAAAAAATTAATCCTTATGCTACGTAGTCAAAGCAGTTCCAAGCAGTAGTCGTCAAGTATATAATCCAAATCCCAAGATAGATTAATTCAAGATTAGATTAATTCACATTTCAATGGAAATGAAAGAAAAAATAAAGAATTTTTATCCTATAATTACTGCCTTTAATCAGCTTATCTGAACATAATCTTTTGAAGCTCGCTTATGAATAAATTTTTGTGTCGATGAAACACACCGGTGAAAGTAATCTAAATTAATAACAAAATACGCAATTAAAGAAAAAGTCTTTAAGGAGCAGATTAAAGGATAAACACTATATCTCTATAAAATTACCAAACGGATAATTTACAAGAAAAAAACCTAAAGAATTTTTTATGTACTTATGTTTTTAGGTTTTTTTTTATGTTTGTATAAATTTTTTACCTTTAAAAAACACCGGAAAGTAATAAAAAAACAGTTATGAAACAAGCACGGCATGCTTAATTAAAATGTTAAAAAAAGGAATTAAATATTTTTTATGCATAGTTATGTCTATCACGTGAGATAACAGTCATACGCTGAACATAACTGTTCGCATTTTGTAACATAAAACAATACTATTTATAATTAAATAATTATTTTTATGCACAATTATAATATATTTTTATGAAAACCTTAGTTATGCGCATTTTATAATATAAATCTATAGATTTAAGTTACAATTTTATTCTTCTTGCCAGATGTCTCATGGAATTTGAAATAGAATTGGTACGTTGAAACTATGTTGAAGGATGTCATGTGTCTCTAAATTTCATCATAAATTTACACACTTGCATGAAATGGTGTTTACCCTTCAAAACACTTATGTATTTCTATGTAATGCGTATTAAAGTAATGTAGATTTTTTAATATCTTTTTTGAAGTAAAGTTTACTATTTATCTATATTTGACATTATATTTGAAAAATAAACTTACTGAAATTCTCATTTATGATTTCACTTAATATAACTCCTAAACAAAACATTGCAATATTTCGACTTTCCATTTACTCCAAGAATGGGTATTATTACTCCACACACGGAGACAAAAATAACGTAACTGAGGTCAAGTTTTTAATTTCATAATAAAATTTAAATATTTGCCATATTCGCTAAATATTTTCAAATTATTAATGAATAATTGCTCAGAAATTCGCTAAACATCCCAAATCTAGTAAATTTGAAATTCGATATTATCAATACACATCTTTGATAAAATTGAACGGAATTAAAAGCATTTATAATTAATAACAAATAACTTTTATTAAGCCTCTGCATGGAATAACTCTAAAACAAAACAATTCAACATATCATATCATAATCCACATACAGAATCTATATCTATGATAGTTCTCCTCGTATAGTAGGAATAAGAATGGAATAAATAGCTTCGAATTTTTAATTTCAGAATATAATTAAATATCTATTATTCCGAATTCATTAAATGATTTGAAATTTCTAATAAATAATTGCTCAGAAATTTAAAGAACAAGCCAAATAGTGTAAATTTAAAGTTTGCGTTTATCGAATAAAATTCTTATTTAATATTTCCTCTCGCATACATATTACTTTCTGCTCATGAAGCGATTTAGGCGGAGTAGTTTTCGGATAGTCCTCTGTCAGAAAACGATTCTCCAATAAACGTTGCTCTGTAACTTTGCTAGGACTCTATGATGAAGGAAACGTTTCTGAGCTTTGAAACAGCTTTTGCCTCTAACTTAATGACTTCAGGGATGAGATCACAATTAACGGAAGTTTCTAGCAGTTACATCCCAAGAAGATGTTATAGATAAATGCGAGTTTTCTGAGAGTATATATTTGCTTGAGGAAATTATATATCAGTAGGAAACTATTAATTTCATTTGACCAATTTTTCAGAAGAACTGTGGTTTTTAAAAAAAAATTTAGAGCGCGATTTGTGATAAATCTGTTAAGAGCAAATGAAACGAAAAATAGGAGATTTTAATTTGAGCAAATGAAAAGAAAAGGAGGAGATTTTAATTTGAGCAAACGAAACCGAAAAAAGGAGATTTTAATTTGTTTTATATTGAAAGTAAATAATATATTAAATCATTTATGGAGGAAAGCAAATATTTCAAAATGTATCGAAAAATTAAGAAAAGAGAAAAATTTACTTATTAATACTTCATAATTTTTTCCCTCAAAAATTTTTGAAATATAAAACCAAACATTGGCCCTGTGTTTCGTTGACTTTCTCGTGTACTTACCCAATAGAGAAATTCAATTTGGATTTTAGTATTCTACTCTTTGGCCGCTTCAGCTCAAAAGTTGTTATATCAACAATTTTAGTAAATACATATCAAAATTCATTTATTTAACTTTTTACGTTTTTGAATCATCATTTTCATAAACACAAGGGTTGAAAACTAATAACTATCTACTAATAGACATATTTTGCTCAAACTTAGATACATATATAGACAATGTTTTGTAGAAGTCAAATAATAAAATTCATTTATCTAGCTTGTTGTGCTTTTTAGATATTCTATTTATATGCCCACAAATATACAATGTGATAGAATTTTGTGATCCGAAATTTATTACTATACTTTTGATAAAAGGACTACTTAAAAGGAAATAAATAAATATTTTGATTTGCTAATTATTTTATTGCTAAGAATATATATAGATAAATATATAATTTATAAATTTAATTGCCTAAATGCCCAAAAATTAATTAAATTGCGCATGTTATAATAAAATGTTGTGGTAAGGATTCACCTAGTTCATTAATTATAACTTCTAACATGGAAGAACGTTTCACATAACCGATATCGTTATAAATTTTCCTTAATAACTTTCAGTAAAATGCATAGAAGTTAAACTGCTACATTGGCTAATAATTTACAGTCTAATTATGACGTTCAAATGGCAAAATAAATACTTAAAGAAAGCAGCTAGCAAAAATGGATTTTTGAAACCTCTTAACACAATAATTTCATGAAGAAGAAAAATTCATGAACCTTAATGGATTTCATAAATAGTTACGGTTCTAGTTTTAATTAGTTTCGTTTTTAAAACTAATGCGTAACTGCCTTTTATGGTTTAAAATGCTGTTCTGCATTCAAAATAAGGGTAATTTGTTACAAGAGCGCAAAGGTAAATTTAATAAGAACTGACAATTGAAAAATACTAAACACTGTAAGCTTTTCTCAGAATATAAAGAAATGTCTTCAAATTTCCATGCATGCTGTATTCGTCAAAACGATGACGAAAAGTAGTAGACACAAAATCGATGGCTCCGGTAATACTGGAATTTTTTTTTCTTTCTGCCCTAAGAAGAAAATTGACGCAGTTTTATATTTTCGCTCGTCAATATTTACTCGATTTTTAGGTCTAATGGTCTGAAATAAAGTGTTTTTTGATGTAGGAAAATTGTTGAATTTGTTTTCAGAATCCATTTGGGATTAAATGAATCTCAGATATTGTTATGAAAGTTTCTCAATCGCTTAAAATTGCTTTCGCTTGTATTATCTTTCTCGAATTTTATTTCTCAATGGGATTTTACAAGTAATCCCTTTTGAAAGCTTTCATAATTCTTTGTCGATTGAAATAACCTTACATGTTTTCTGATTTTTTTTTTTTTGTAAATTTTCATATCAGGTTTATTTACCTATAGGATTAACTTCTTAAATATGAAGCACTTTTACTTTTTGAATTAAGATCAGAAATGTTATTTTCGGAGGATAAATGTAGGTAATTATTTTTATCTTCTTGTTATGATTGCGGTAATACAGTAAAATCAATTTAATAACCTGAAAATACGATAAATGTTAGCTTCTACCAAATTATTTGGTTTTAGTTTTCCTTCATGCCATTTGATAGAAATATTATACTGATTTTTTTTCTTTTGAAGATATTTATTATTCTATAAATAGCTTTTAGATATTTTGATAATGTAAGAAAGACTGAAACTCTATATACAGACAAATTTAAATTAAACAAAAAACAAACGACAAATAAACCCATTTTGAATTATATTGAAAATTTCTTAAACTATTTTACTATCTATTTTATATCTAATTAGTATTAAAACTATGATCAGGTTCTTTAAATAATTTAAATTGAATCTTTTTTCATGGTTGTAAAACCTTATGTAGGTAGTTAAGTAAAAATCAAGCGATTTTAATTTTAATGTCATCTAAGAAATTTTCAGATGGTTTCTGGATTACAACAGTCATTATATTATTTTTTTTCTTCTAAAGATAGGTTACTGTATTAAAAAATAGATGTTTCGCGAAATCAGGATTTTTGTTTATTTTAAAATTTTTAATTTTTGAGCAGGTTTTTTATAAAGCCGTTAGAATTTTGCTTTTAAGTTTATTTTTTTGAGGGAAATTACATTGATAATATTTGTATTTACCTACATTTTGGTGCTATTTTACATCTTTAAATGCTGTTTTCTTAAATTCTAATCTTTGATAGAATTTTCATACAAAAAAAACTCTTATAAATTTAAATCTTATCCAAATTTTTCTTCAAATTTGGTATAATATTCTCTAAATAGGTTCTACAGTTTCTAAGCTAGAGAATAAGTAATCTCTTCAATTAGAAATATTTTATAGTTGTTTTAGTGCTTCACAATGTGAACAAAATTGATAATTTTATGTTATATATCAGTCGAACCCTAATAATTAAAGAATGAATGGAAATACAACTTATTTTTTAGTTCAGGAACAATATAATGTATTTCTTAAGCTATCAGCTAAATTTTAACAAAATAATTTGATAAACCTCTAAACTAGAAGAATTTTGCTTTATATCTCTTTTTAGCCAAACAAAAAATGCCATTTATTTCAATTTTTAAAAAACCTTTCTACTTAAATGATATATTTTGGTTTCATAGATGTTTTCTCAATCTTTTTTATACAAATATTTAAAAAAAATTCGAACTATTTCGAAAAGTTCATCCCGAACTTAGTCGCATACCTGAAAACAAATCATTAAATCCATAATGAGATTTCATAACCAAGATAAACGAAACTTCAGTGCATTCTAAAAGTACGAAATAATTTTTAATTGATTTTTAAAAATCGTAATTTTTTTTCTTTACAGTATTAAAATAAACAAACTAAAATCAATCTTTTTGCAACAAGTCCTTTAAATAAGGATGTTCACAACGAATACTGATATTTTAATTGTATTTCGTTTGTAAATTTACATCACTTTTTGCAAAAGTCGAAAGCATTCATTGAATGTCAAGAAACAAAACTAGACCGAGCCACCACCAATTTTTATTTCGGGCACAAAAGTTGGTGGAACTCTTAGTGAGAATTACTTTGCGGTTAATCCCGAGGCATATAAAGCAAAAAATAACAAAATTCTACTTAAGATTCTTTGTATATAAAAGATTCTGGTACAAATCTATCCCTACATCCTGATCTATAAATTTTTCATATGTCTTTTATGATAGATATGGTTCTTCAAAGTTTCTAGATTTTGATAAGACTTTTATTCATTTTAAACGAGCTCCAAAGCGTTGGAGTAGATTTTTAGAGATTCTCATTAAGCAGAACATTTTATCAATGTAGTTTCGCTACTTTTTTTCTTTATGTTTTACATCAAAATGATTTATCACGAATTGTAACGATTTGCTACTTTTTTAGAACTATTTTGAAAAATAAAATTTTGTATCAATGCATATTAAGTAAGAATTGTAATGCATATCACCAAAAGAAATATTTTATTTTATGTTTCATTTTAATGATATCCCCTCTCTAGGTCTTTAACTTATCATTTAAGATGATCTCTCAAAAAAGTTAAAATATTGTAATGTTAGGAGTTTTTGAATCTAATTTCATATCTTCAAAACAGCTTAATGAAATTGACTGAAATTTCGTCCTACAATGTCTTGTTTGAATTGATTGGCATCTATTTATTGTTTGCATTCGATGACATTTAAGAAATTAAATTTATTAATAATTAAGATAATAAAGTAATATTTAGAATTTGGAAGAAAACAAAGCTTTTATTTTAGTTACAAAACAGTTTAATGCTAATAATAAATTATTGTAATCAATTGATCACATCTTGAAGCATGTATTCGGTGATCATTTTAATATGGTAAATTTAATTAGTGTTATATTTATATTATCTTTCAAACAGTTGAGTTTAAAGGAACTATATTATGAAGTGACCTCTTGAATGAACTGAAATTACAAACTCTTAAATCGACAACTTGCACAGACTTAAAATGTTTTTTTTTAATTTAATATACGATAATTATTTTCTGAGTAAACAGAAGCATTCAACCAAATTTTTATAGATTCATTTCATTAAATTTTTATCACGATAAATTCATAAGACTTCACTATCTGGTGATAAACTTCACCCCAGATACCCTCGATAAATGGTGTGGCACATTTTATCGTGACAAAAGACAATTAAAAGAAATCGTTGAGAATTTAAAATTAAATTGGAACAAAGAACTCATGCATCAAGAGAATGAGAGGATTTTCATATCATTCTACTGTGTTACTGGCTTTCAAGAAAACTCTACTGAAGAATCTCAGAAAATTGATAGTTACCAAACAAAAGTGTTAGCACAAAATATTTACAACTGTTCGATTTCAATCACATTTCAAATATTTATCTTTCTTTCGAGTAATATTGGGATTAATTAGGAAATATTTTATAAAACCTTGCTGTACTGAAATTCCGAACATCAACTAGAAAGTACAAGTGAGTATATGGGCTATGAGATAAATAGCGCATATACTCAAAGATAATTGTTAATGCCTAGAAGTCATGATTTCAATTAAAACGATACCTAAAGTTATCCAGATTTTTGATATAGTTTTTTGAATGATACTATTGATCCAATTTATGATACAGTTAATCCAGCTTTTTGATATACTTTCTTGTAAGATACCATTGCTTGTTCGAGAAATTGATTTCTTAAAATTTTACTAACTGAAACTACAAAACTTTGCTAAAAATGCAGTTTTCATCTTCCTTATATTTTCATTTAAGATTTATAAACTTAATGCGTTTGTGTTCAACAAATTCTCTTTAATGTCTTCTAAAAATACAATTTAAGATTAGTGGCTATAATGGTCAAAGAATTGAATACACGTTTAAAAGAGCCAGTTTCCAATTTTTCAACTACGTTCAGTGAGTTGCCTAATGCCCAAAACTTTTTTTCGCTTGTTCTCGACCAAATAGCGGTATTTTAAAAAAGAAGAATACAGGAATAAAAAAGTTTAGCATAGAAATATTTGAGTACTAAAACCAGGTAATTCTACGTGTAACTCCTGAAAATACGAAGTTTCTATATGAGCTCTAGAGTATGGAAGAAGGTTTAAGAAGCTTCATAGAAAATACTAAAGTCGAAGTAAGCTCAGCTACGACTGGATATTTGATACAAGAAAAGGTTTGCTAAACCACAGTGACAGAAAACCCTGAACTGCTTGTATCAAGTCATGAATACATTTGAAAACGACAAAACTCGCTTAGAATATTTATATAAAAAATTACGACTAGAGTTCCATGAAACTATCTATTTTTTTCATGGAAAATGATCAAATGTCAAGAAAAGTTATGCAGTTTCCTTTCCTTTCTTGCATTTTTTTCTACTTTAAAAATAAAAGATCTGTGTCGCTTGAGTTATTGATCTCAAAATATATACGGAGAATGATAAAAAAAATACTATCTGTGGGGATATTATTTTTTATTTTATCTAAATCAAGCACGTGGACATTTTGTTATTTCTTTTCAATTTAACTCTACAATGTATAGCCTTTTGAGTTGGGAATAACTTGTTTTCTTTTTTCCCAAGTCGCGTCTTTTATTACAAAACTGGATGTAATACTTTATATAGTATTAAATATTTATTAGGAATTCCTTCTATTAAAATTTTATAGTAAGTACAACACGAATATAAGAACTTTGAATTTTCTATAAAATATTTAAATCAGATATATTAATAATTTTAATACAAATTATGGAATTCCAAACATGCACATTTCTGTCATTATATAATTGAATACATAAAGCAGAAAGTGTCATTTTTTTCTTGGTTTGCAGGGCTTCTTCTATTTAAGTGTCGAATAAACAATGTATTTTCATGTGTTAAAATGGAAAAGCGGCTAGTCGTGAACTAAGCAGTTTTAAAGAACATGTAAACAGGTCCCTAGAGTGAACCTCCTCATGTCTAGTGTAAATAATATTTTGCGTTTTCCCAACGTTTTTGAGTTTACCATTTAAAACTTTTACCCTCGCGTGTAAAGTATTCATTTCATACAATGCACAGTAATAGGGCAGGCTCAATTTAGCATTGCATTTAAACATGTTACTATAAGTTGCATTATATAACATAGAGCGCATGTTCTTATCATTTAATATTTTATTTTATACTTATGATATAATATTATGATGATTTACATTTTACTCAATGCACCTATCATTTAATCTCATATATTGTATTTGCGATATAACGCTGTGTACACTGTACACAAAATTTTAAAATAATGCATTATTATTTTGGTTTTGGCTGACATAATACGGAAGAGAAAAGTCATTGTGCTGGGAATACGTTTCTCGAGTTTCCTCTATAAGTCCTGGATTACTGAAAGCATGGACTGTAAAAACTTTGAAAGATATTTTAAAGCACAAATCTGAAATGTATTTTACCCTCTTGGTATTAAACGTTTTTGAAATATTCTGGTATGTGTAGTTAACAAATAAATTTTAAAAGAATCTAGAAAATAATCATTAAAATTAAAATTTTCTATTAAAATTAGTATTAAAATTTTCTAAATATACTATGTAGTCTAAAAATATCAATATAATTTAGATTAGCTGGATTCTAATCATGGCATATAACATTTTACTTAACTTACAATAATATTCTTAAGAGCTTTCAACTTGCAGTAGGGGAAATATTTCACTTTATTCTAACACTCATCTGTTTTTTAAGCGAATCAAGTATCCTTCAAACTGAAAAATTCTGGAATTTAGAGCTGGTTTGCAGAGATTCAGCAGGAATTAATATAAATACAAAATTTTTCTTAATTATTTAGAATACAGGATTTGTGGTTACGCAATATATACCTTGAGTGATAATTTTTTGTTTGAAATTGCGTTATGCAATCCTCTTATATCGTTGTAGTTTTTCTATATACCCACAAATAAGAAATTTTCGTAATAATTTTAAAAACGGAGTTTAAAGCAACCAAGGTCATCTACATATTTTTTTTCTAATTTTAACCACATACTATAGGAAGCATAATCTGATGAGCTACTTAAAAGTGAAATATACATATTAATATTTTATTTAAAATATAATAATATTGTAAATAGTTTTCAACGTGAATATGTGATTTTTGTTTGAAATGTTAAACCTCTCGATCAACGTCACTTTTGTTTAGCAAATTCAGATCAGTATTAAAGCCTGAACTTTTTTAAAAGCATATATGGAATATCTTTTCATAAATAAATGCATTAAGCTAATTAAAAGGAATTTCTACCGAAGAAGCAGCAAGTAACACAATTAATAAAGAGATCGTCTTAAAAATAAAACTTAAAGATTAATATCTTGCTAATACAGAATAATATTCTAAAGAGTTTTTAACATGTATTAAGTATATTCTGGGGATATTTCAGATATCTGTATCTTAGCCGCTCTTATACGAATTTAAAGCAGTATTAAATTTTGAAATTTTTATAATCATTTAGAGATTTTTCTTTTAAATAAACTACCAGATTACCTCGCTTCCATGGAAAGCAGAAAAATGCGCAATTAGAAGACATTTTTATTCTCGCAGAAACAGCTCTTACATCAGCAAGGGTAGATTATTTCTGAGCTATCCATATTATATAAGGGGACAAGCAACAGATTATCAATAAGCTTCCAACATTAAAGTGCTTAAATTTATTAATACACAAGAAGGGATACGTTCGACATCCTCCGTGAAATGTAAATATCACCACCCATGAATGTCAGCACCATCAGCTGTATGCGAGCAAACCAGTGAAGTAGACGTGCGCACCATGCTAATTTTCGGCATTGTAAATACAGTCGAGAGTCGAATTTTCAAAGCTTTCGTGATATTCTACCGTTAAATGATACCTTGAAGTGTGGGCACCTCATGTTTATAAGTGATTATAAATTCTCATTGTCACATCTTTGCTCATGCACTTACCATATGCATATTTTCTATATTAACATCCCTTAGTTATTCAGTGACCTATTTCTAGAAAGTTTGTTCGATGATAATAGAGAGTAATTAACTTTAGTTGCAAATTAATTGCAAAAGATTTCGATGGGTTGTAAATTTTAAGTAAGTAGGGTATCGAATTTCAAAACTGGAACTTTGTTGCTCAAAAATATTATCTTATATAAGAAGCATACCTTTTATATAAATTTTTGGGAGAAATTATTTGAATTTTAATGGTAGAAATAACTTTTATTTCACAGAAAATGTTACATAGATAAAGCTGATGCAACGATCAATTTCACCTGTAATTAAGATGATATCAATTTTGATGTAGGTTTGTTATAACACGTTTCTTTTTTCACATTAGTAATAAAAAGCCCATTTTTAACCCTTTCATACAAAATCAATGATCACTTTTAAAAAAATTACATCCTACATCACAGAAAATTGCACGGCGATGCCATTTTTTTTTCAAACTTTCAAATACAATTTTGGTTGTAGATTAAGCAAAAAGTGAGATTAAATGTTTATAAAGTATCTGATCTCCCATATACTTCATATACTCTTCTATAATAAACATAAATTTTGGTTCGGATTTGGTATTATACTCTCTTTGATTAACTTTTGAAAAAAATAAAATAACTATTTCTAAGAACAATGATTACTAATAATATTATCATTAGTTAACAAATAATGATTAAACTATTTAATCATTCGTGATGCATGGAACCAAAACAATATTTTTTTGAATAGCTGTATTCTGTAAAGCATAAGCTCACACGGCAATCCTATTATTTCCATTTGTTCGATTAGCATTTCGATTCTTGTTGTGAGGATTAATATTTTATTCTTAAATCAAATATAATTTGAATTTTGATTGTACTGTATAGCTCAAAGCGTATATTCATCGAAAGCTTTAATTTCTAATGTATAAATATGAAGTTTATAATTTCTTTTCTCTCATTTTCAATATATAAAAACTGTTTTGTATAATTTAACATATCTCATTCTTGTACATAAAGGGAATTTTGCATACTTGTGTTTTTCATGGAATTATACTATTTACGTAATCCATTGAGAGGAGATAGGTCTGTCTGGTTGATTCGAATACAAGAGAAAGGGACAACTGCAAAACATAAAGCTAGATATAAAAAAAATTGTGTATCGATTTAGTATTTAAAATGTAGATCCATATAAAACTCCGATCCAAATCTGTATAGGGTTGATCATCTGTCAGTCTGTTCTTTAGCATGTATTTTAACACTATAACTTGAATAAATGAAATTTTATATGTGAACTTTTATTTAAATTGTATTTTTGTATCAAATTCTGATTTCAATTTCAGTTTGTCGTAAAAAAAACACACCTTTCAGATACATATTCAGCTTTCTTTACTATACTACGAAAAACTAAAGTTTCATGTGATCACTTGTGAAGCTCATGGGCTTGTCCAAGGTAGACAATTTTATACAGATGAGGGAGAGGATGATCCTTTATTAGAGAGTGCGCAAATATATTTAGGGAATGTCCCTCTCAGTGGTTTCAATTGTTTTCGAAATGAATTCATCATAAATATAAGCTCATTTTGTCGAAAACAAATACATGAATAATTTTTCAGGTCCATAATTGAAATGCAAGAAGATATGAAATTTAAGATGTTGCAAGCATCATAATCTTGCCATAGGATATACATAAACATTCAGTTAAACATTTTGAAGCATCAAACATTTAAAATAAAATTATTAATTTCAGCCTCTTAACATTCTTTAAACTCAGAATTAAGATAAAGTACTTACTTCGGAAAAAAACTTATTTTTGTAGTTAAAGACTGAAAAATATTGAAATGATGAGAAATGCTAAATGTCAAGTATTTAATATTAAGTAAGTTGGGAATGAAAGATGACTAAATTTTTATTTTGTGACCATAATCCTATATTGTATATTATTCTGTTCCTAGGTCATAAACATAAAAAGCTCCAGTCTGGATTTTAAAAAAAACAACTATATAAAAAGCATACAAATGGATACCCTTCGAAATTCTCTGAAAGCGTCGTAATACCTTTTAAAGTCAATAAGGCAATTAATTCGAACATAACATTTAAATTTCAGTAAGTAAACTAATGTTCTCATCTTTTTATGAGGACAAAGTTAAAATTTTAAAAAATCAAACATTTAAATAATGGAAATATTTTGTTTTGTGGTAAAAAAATATATTCCCTTGCAGACAATGGCTTCAAATAATGTATACAGGAATAAATTCTGTTGTAAATGTTATTTTTGTTGGAAAAAAATTGGGTTTTTAAGTAAACTATGTAATAATGGGAAATTACTTTTTTTTAAATTTTTATTTTCAAAATTTTCCTGATATTAATGATTTTTGTGGGAAAGGTTTAATCGTTATTTTTATTTTTTTGTGAAAGAAATATATAAATTTGATAAATTATAAGCTTAAATTAAATTCACAGAGAGAAGTTTTATTAAATTATCTCTTTCAGAAAGTAAAATTTACTTTTAGATTTTTAATTAGTAGATAGTTAGTTAGTTATATTAACGTCCCATTTTTTTAGCAACACTAGGGCTATTTTGGGATGGACCTCGCAATTTTGAACCGCGGTCAGATGAGGAGGATGACACCTGAGTTGGCACCCCCCTCTTCACACCACGCCACGCCACACCAGCGGGAGGAGGTTTGACCTAGACGGATTTAACGTGCAACAGACCCCCTTACACGACTGTTCTTCTGTGGAGTCGGGTCTCGAACCTGAAACCCTCCGGTTCCGAAGCCGAGACCTTACCACCAGGCCACCGTGGCCCTACTGTTAGTTAGTAGCGAACTTTTTATAAAACTTTTAATTATAAGCCTTTATAGAATCTCACTTTTAGATTTAATAATTAGATCAAAAAGTCTAAACTAATACTTGTTAATACTTGTATGTTATGTTTATTAGTATTTGTAAAGGATAATGAGAAATCAGCTAATAAATAATTTCCTCTAATAGCATTTACTTAATTAATTAGATACTTTTGCCGATTTTCTCCAAATGGAATTCGTAATTGAATCCCACACGATGTGTTTACGTGAGAGACATCTAATGTTTTAACACTAATTAAATGCACTTGTTGATTTCATTGAAAAAGACGCTTAAGAAACACGAGTTTTCTGTCCGAGAATCATAATTATCTTAAATGCATCCATTTATGCTAAGAATTAAATAATGAATTGAAAAAACAGTCTTATTAAATTCACAGAATTTATGCTATGTATTTATCAATATTCTTCATTTAATGTAATATTTAACTGTAACAAGGAAAAGGAATATCTTCGATCTAATTATATAGTCTGTTGTTTTAGTATGAATGCAGTGATTTAAATTTTAAAAATTTCTGTTAATAATCTACTTTTCTATTGTATAATAGTTTGTATTAATTTACTTCCATTTATAGCAAAATGGTTATTTCATGCACATAAATTATTAAAATTCACATTTCTCTTTACTTATTTATGATAACCAACACATTCTCTTTTCTTCCTGAAATTTCAAGGAGATTATTTCGTTTTGTTAAGAATTCATTTGTATAAACAAATGTGAAATTTTTCATTAACAAAGACATTATTGCGTTTAATTTCCACCATTAGAATTTCTGATTCAATGTGTATAAGGATGTTTTTTTATTAATGAAAGAGAAAAATCGTTTTTAAATTGAAACGTAAAAAAACTGTTAAATTGTATATTGCAAATTTAAAATAAATTTTATTAACTTTATAGTTGCACCACAGCAATTACACAACAATTCTTTAACACATATATTAAAAAAGAGTGCGAAGCTTTGTTATTCTATTATTAGGACCTCTAATAGCATGTACAAATGCATTTAGTCAATTTTGCAAAACCATTAAAATGAAAATGAAATTCATTTCTCTGATGTTCCTCTATATTTGTCCTTATTCTGGCCGAAATATTTAAAAGTAATATTAAGATAAACTTTAAGAATATGAACAATAAAAAATCAGCATCTTGAATTGCCTTAATAAATGTTTGTAGTTTTTCAATAAATTATCACGAATTTCAAGAGGATTTTAGCATATATCATCCGATGAATTGAGAACTTATACGCAAAAGGAATTGAACTGAAAAATAGGCAGAATTTACTTAAATTATATCCACATAACTAAGTGTAATTAATTATGTTAAAACACATAGAAATATCCTTCTTAAAATAAGCATATTCATGGAATAATAATTTTATTGCGAAATTTATACAGTGAAAAAAACATTTTTCCTGTTATTTGTATCGTCTTAATATCTGAAACTGTTATCAATTGGTTAATGTGGAATTTACTTTTAAAATATGTCTTTAAAATCGTATATGTATGGAAAACTGGACAAGATCATAAGTGATTAAAAAGTGAATTTTATAAAAAAATATTAAATCTAAAACTGAACACAGCATGATTTATTTCTTAAACAAATGAGTATTAACAAAAATTTCACAGTTTAAAGGAAAATAAGAGAAATGTTAACTTAAGGAAATCGTATAGATAAATTTAAAAAAATTCATTTGTTGAAAAGATGCACAGAATAAATAATTGATTTTTCTTGTGAAATTTTTTCTTATGTAATTGCGAAAATAGTTTTAAAAAATGAATAACTTTACTGCACTCTTCACTTTTGCTTAAAATATAAATAAAATACATGTAAAATGAATCTTTTTTTAGGATTTTATATTAATATTAATTATGCGCTATATAATATTTGTACTATCGTTAAAACGGTTCGTAATTTTTTACAACATTAATTTTCATCAAACAGAAACGAGTAGTAAGATATAAAAATTAATATAATAACTAAATAATTCGAAAAACATTCAACCAGGATAAAGAAATGCTACAATGTTTAAAATAGAAAAGTTTTTATTCGTTAAAGGACAAACCTGAGTAGGAAGAAAATGAAGAGCTTTATTGTAGCATTGCTTCTAGAACTAAAGCAAAATGGAATACATTTATATTCAGGAACAATACACTTTCATATTCAGGTAAAACAAATCCATTGAAATTCATACATGGAAACACATATTCACAGATGCGTGAATGAAAGCTCATGTTTTTGCATAAAATAAACAACCTAAAAAGTATCATCAAATTATTCTGCAATTCAAATAGTTACACAAAAGATGGAACGAATTCCCTTTATACAATATTCTATACGAGTTTATTAATTTTAGTAAGTAACCGTTTATTCACGTTAATGCGTGGTATTACTTGTTAGAATTAGTTACTCACGATATTGATGAATAATGCAGTATCCAAATATATGATGTTATTAAACTTCTTCAAAAGTATGAGTAATACTTCCTGTGCATATTTCATTGCTAAAATGTTATAAAAAACGAATACTGAATTAAACAATAATATATTGTGTTATATAATCGTCAAAAACAATTTTGGTATTAAAACGGATGATGTTTTACTTTGTTACACATGAGTGGATTTTACAGTATATTTCGGGAATTTAAAGAAATAAAGTATTATTAATTTATTCCTGGGGAAAATTGCTTGAGTATATTTTATATACTTGAAATATCAGTAAAATTAGCTTAAATTGAAATTTTAGAAAGCATATAGAATAAAGGCACATATACTGTTAAAATATTTGCTATTCTCCAAATTATTTAAGCTGTTACTTATGTTTGTATCGCCAACGTTTTGAATCTTCCACTAATTTTGAATAAATTAGTAAATGATTAAATAATTGAATAAATTAATATCTAAATTGAATAAATTTATTACTTTCGTTCTATATTTTTCCTTACAAGATTATTTATGAAAGAAATTTTGATTTAGAAATCAATGGTTTTAATTCGCTCACTTTAATTAAAATTCGGGTTCAAAATTACATTCTAAAATTATTTGCCCTTCATTCCCTGATTATAATTATAAATATCTATAAAACATTTATTATTAAATAAAAACGAGCAATGGAAGGTTAAAATGTGAAACGAAACAATTATTAAAACGTATATCAAGCAATTAGTTGAATATTTTTATTCTTTCGTCTGTATAATATTCGGCAATTCCATGATATAAGTAGCATTTATATGATATACTGATTTGGAAAATTTTTAGATTCTTACATTTAAAATTTTACTTGATTTATTCGAGTTACTTCATTTATTACGATTACTTGATTTATTAGGAGTAAGAGTGAATTTTTTTTATACCTTTCTCCAATCGTTTCTGTTCAAGTAATAGGGAAGAATTTATATAAATAATTAGGGACTTCACATGATGAATTTCATGAAACTTGTCACTCATTACGAAAAGAAGCTAAAACTAGCTATTCAAATTTATTAAAAAAATCATGAGAACTTTTATTATTTTATATAATTTGCTTCCTTAGATAATAATTATAAAAATTCTAGCAAAGAAATATAATTATAAAGAATATAAATATTTCCAATTTTACTATACAATAATCTTAATACTTTTTTATTGATTTTTCATAGGAAAGATTCCAGAAATAGTTTAATAAATTCTTTATTATCCAATTTTTAAAAATACGTTTAGTAAAACAAAGTTTTGTATAATTTTATAAAATAATTCTTCAATAAAATGCTTTTTATACAATTTAAATACATATTTAGATTTCACGATCAAATGAATAAAAAAAAGACAAAAAAACTTCTTTTGAAGAAAAATAATAAAAATTACCCCTGAAATATACTTTACATGTTATAAACTCAGAGATCTAAGGAAAAATGCACTGTCTAGTCAAATATTGTCAGTAAATTACAGCAAAACATGCATTGAAAAAAATTCATTTGACCAAATAAGAAAATCCAATAGAATTTGTAAATAAGTTCATGTTCAAAATATTATAAGCTGTATATAAAATGTATAATCATTTTAAGAAATATTAACATTTACTAATGCAATGCGATTTTGAGGTACGATTTAATCGATTTAACTTTTCTTACTTCTTCAACTATCGATATTTTCTTATTTTTACGTTGAAATAAATTTTCAATTGATATGTTCCCTATTATGAATATAATATGCCCTTTTGTAATTTAATTTAAAATTTAAGTAATAATAAATAATAATAAATTTACAGTGAGAGAGAAATTTCCTCAGAAAAATATTATTTCAATATTATGGAATTTCAAAACTTTCACAAGGATGCTTACTGTATTTGACCACAAAATTTTTTTGTCATATCATTATATCATCGTCTTTTAAAAGAAACAATCAATGTAAAACAATATTATATACTCATGTTTGAGATTCGTTACAAATTCATTTCAAAATCATATTTACATTTCTTTACACATCCCACCGGAATCCCTGAAATCTAAAATTTCGAATGTAGTGCCTATTAAAATAAAAATAAAGACTCTCTTTAAATAAATACAGAGAAATATGTAAAAATTGAAAAATCTAGAAGAAATAAAAGGAGTATAAAAATAACTAAATTATTCTCAGAACTGAACTTTCTGGGAGTAATTTTTCATGACAAATTCTTATATTTTAATATGAGACATTAAGGCATTATTGTGACTTTATGAATTCTCATTTTAATATGAGACTATTTCAATATATTCTGCGGAAAAGCAACGCTTATAGAGATTTTTCTTCTTAAATTTTGTAATATCCAAAATAGCTCAAAATAGTGAATTATGCATGGAAAGAAATAAATCTTTCCCACTTAGTAAAATGTTTCTTAACTTGTTGAATATTTAGTGAAACAAATTTAAAACTACGATTACAGACCAATACAGAAATTCAGCGAATATAAAGCACTTTTATCGCTTTTCTTGATCATGTTTTCAATCGTTATGTTGAATTCAATCTTGAATATCAATTATTCTTAACTTTATCCTGATTTTAGAATTTCAGCATCTTAGATCATTTACATTATAAAAATTTCATAGATGGCAACTGGGATTAAATTCCAAGTTTATAAACTTGAAAAAGTTTCAGAGAAATAGTAACATGTTCATTCAATTGCAAACTTAATGCCAATTGCAGCAATTTCAATCTTAAATAGTAAAATATTCTGAAATTTAATGTTCCTTTCTAATTTTCTCATAATATTATTCCTACTTCATATCTTTTATTTATTGTTGTCTCGTATGAAGACTAGAACACTTGAGACTAAAATCCACTGAAGTAGAAAATAGATGGTTTCAATAAATCATATTTTCTAAATTTATAGAATAAGTATAAGCAATATAAATTACAAACCTATGAATCCATATAAATTTAAAGTTTTACTTAAGAATATTGGATTGCTTAGTTTAATATTTCATGCTATAATAGCTTTTATATAGCATAATAAATTAAAGTTTAATAAATATAAAACATTTCACTTTATTTTCAGTTGATTAAAATTTCTTTTAAAAGCAGTGTCTAAGATCCACATATTGACTGATTTTTTTCATCAACAAAAGTTCGTATCAAAACTATGTAGTGCATAAATGAAGTAGCTTTATCAGTTTGAAATAAATTATTTCATCTATCGCGTTACTTAGTAAATGTACACATTTGTTCGAACGTGAAATCGAAACGACATTATTATTTAGAAGGAAATCTTACAAGCAACAATTAAGTTAGCAGAATTTTTATAGTAATGCCGATTTAAAATTATAGATGCAAGATTTAAAGTTAGAATGGTATTTAAAGTTTTAAAAAATATTTTAATTTAGACAGCATCAATAGCAAAATTATATATAACATATATGTAAAGTAATGCTGACAGTAAATAAAGCGAAAGCTATACATTTTAATATTTCAAAAAGTTTGTTTCATTTTTCAAATGCAGTTTTTCTAATACGGAAAATGATTTCATGAGTAAAACATAATGAGTTCATATTTTTCAAGAAAATGATTTTATGAAATAACTTTTTTAGAACATTCTTCGCTATGTTTCTTTAGCAATTTACTTAAATAATTTTTCACCTTAAGCAGATGCAGATAGTTATTTTTCACTTTGTTGAAATTTTTTCTTATTAAAACAAGTATTTGTATGGAGTTTTGAAGGATGGAGAGTAGAAAAAAAAATTAAAAATCATAATCTAAAAAAATTTCACAAAAATTGCATTAGCAAAATTGCATTAACTTTCATGCATACCTGTTAATGACAGTAAGTTTGAAGGGAAAATATTATGTTAAACATCTTTCATATTTACTTTTATAGAGATGGTTAATGAAACTCAACAAGAATTGATGAATAAAAGACCGTTTGTATATTGTGTGATCGAATATCTAAATTTTTGAATGTTTATTTTAAATGCTTAAAACAACAGCAACCATGCCATATTAATTTAAACAAATGTTATAAAATAGCTAACTCTATGCTTGTCTAATAAATCTATCTATATATATTTTCCAACAACTGTCTCTCTAAAGAACAACAGTTCTCACACAATAAAAGAGATGCTCAGTAATTTCAATGCTATATATTTTACTCAATTATTTAATAAAGAAGCAGTACTTTTTAAAAATTATTTATTTAAGAAAGAGTTTTTTAAAATTATATTTAATTTGTGAAGTATGATTTCTAAGTAAAGCATGATTTAGATTACAAAAGTTAATACTACATTTATTCAGTTTACAAACTCTGATCATTGTAATGGCAAACAAGGTACATAATAGATTTCCTTTAAGCGTATAACTTAAGAAGCAATACATCACATAATTATTTTCTTAAAGCACTGAAATGAAATTATAAGCAAGCTATTTTATTGCAGAAATCTATTGTTGGTTAAATTTTTCTTTAACTATTAGATTCTCAATCGAAACAAATTTATTCCTTCCGTTTCAAATCCATTAAAAGACAAGCCCCGACCATTTATTTTGTACAAATTACAAGCTGAATATTTTTATTCATTTTAAAAGAAAAGACTTTAATAAAGATAAAATCATTTTAAATTGAACGTTTACATGAAAATGTTACTTCCGAAATGTTCTATTCAAATTATATTAATTTTATTTTCATCGTAAATACAAGCTTCTGCCATTCTCTCAGAAATGCCTGACGTGCCTTTTTTAAATGCCTGAAGTAAAGATGGCCCTTATTCCTTTATGACTAGACGTCACGCAAGGGAACAAGTGTACCGTTATTCTAGGTTGTTGCGTCGGATCAATAAATAGTTCTGTGCTCCGGCGGTCTGTTCAAGGATTTAAATGCAACGTTAACCTAGCAAGCCGGTTTAATCTTTGGGATTTTTGTGCCAAGTTTGGAGTGCTTGAGCGATATTCGAAACGCTAGATGACTTGTGTGGCATTACTTTAAAATGCGAATATAACATGTTGATAGTTTCAGTATTTAAAACTCAACTTTTAGTGATTCAGATTGCATTTTTTTATTTTATGCTTGGTTTTGTTGACCTTCTTTCAGGAAATGTAAAATATTTTATAGTGAGTAGCAAAATATTGATAATTTTCATTCTTGAAAATAAATTTTTAATTCTTTACATTCTTATTTAAAAATCATAAGGAAACCAAAAGGAATAAAATTTTCATCTGAACATTTATCAATGTATAGAAAAACTTAGCAAGATAAAACTTTAAAAAAAATATAATATATTTAGTACCAAGACTCTTTGCATCATATTAAATAAGGTAACGATTCTCAATGACTTTAATTTAGTTATGGGTATGATCATCTATTTAAATACAATTAATTATGAATATGTGATATATAAAAACTAAACAATAATGTATGTTTGACCTGTGGTAAATTAATCTAGAGTTTACATGGTGAATAATCAATTTATGAGATTTATTTATGATAAAAAATGTGTCCATAATGCTTATAACAAATTTTAGTAGTACTTGATGACATAATTAATACTATTTAAAAATAGATTAAAGCATAATGATAAGTTTCAAATGCTTAATAAATAACTTTTATCACTTTAGATCGTATGTTTAGAAGTTCAGTTGTGATAAAGTTGTCTTAGATTCAGAAAAATATGTGTTTCGGTTTCAAAAAAATATAGCTACTGAAGTGAAAATATTTTTATTGAAAACTATATAATGGAATTAAATGTAGTAAAATCTGTCAGTCCAGGTAGTATGTAAGATAATTCAAGAAAGGCTTAACAATGAATATCAGTTAAGCGATTTTTAATATATAATACGAACTATTCCAATCCAAATAGGTTTTGAAATAACCCGATGTTATTTCTTTTAAATAACTAACTGTGATCGACTGAAGCATAATACAAATGGAAAAAAAAATCACTTATTATAAGGGAATACATTTACAATAAAAATTAAATTTATTTATTTATCGTATTATTTTGTTTATTGTAAAAGCAAAACGTCTAGTAAACTAGTTAATTTCTAAAAACGCATTTCGACTTTATGCATGCTATTTTAAAGAAAAAAAAAATAGTTGTTCTTTGAAAGCCTTCATTTGAATTGTGTGCTTTTTTTCTAAAGCATGTTGAGGTTTCTTCAAGCAAATACAAAAAAATTACCTTTTTTTTATGGAAAATCTAAGAATTTATTTATAGGTTTTTGGAATATGCCTCGATTCAAGCAAAAAGATATGCTTTTAAATTCATGCAGTACAGCAAACTGTCAATTTACGAGTCAGTAAGCAGAAAATTATATTTACGATTTCTAAACTTTCGATTTTTCCTTTGTAATCTTAATTCCTTTCCTTTGCATTCTTCTCATTATTCAGAATTTTATTTTCATACTTATGCATAGACTTGTAAAATTAAATACCACAGAATGGCTTATTAAAGAATTTTACAATTAATATTATTTTATTCTGGTTACCGCATAAACATGGTTTCTTGGAAAATAAAGATGATATTTAAATAATATTTATTATAATGTTCTGACTAGAAATTCAAAAACCTAAAGGTTCCTCTGAAAAAATAAGACAAAGCTTTTATTATTTTATGGTGCTTCCCGTTAGATAATACAAACTAAATTGGAATAAAATTCTCGTTTCATTTCTCAGTACATACCTTTCTACTTTTCTGAGTACCTGAAACAATAATTGATAAAACCTCATAAATTTTTCAGCAAATTCAAATGCGAAATTATAAACGAAATATCAAAAATTGATTAGAATTATTATCATGATACAATATGAAATTCTTTTAGATTATAATTACCAACCAAGAGCATAATATTTAAGATTATATAGGAAGACGAAACTGTGATAAGAAGCGCCGCCAATGCGATGTAGTTCCATCACAATGTGGTTGATGTCAATAATCACACATCGTCCACATGGGAAAACCTGTCACAATACAAAGAGTTGGAATTTACAGCAGAAAAGTTTGAAATTTATCTGCATAAATTTATTTCCCATAAGATAACAAGGCATTGAGAGAACTTCAGAACTTTCCGATTGTTCTAAACAGCGATAAATGCATCGAAATTGAAATCGTTTCATTATATCTCGAAAAAATATATGCGAGTTTTGTAATCCATTTAACAAAAAAGACTGGGAAATTTCTAATCTCGGCACTCTTTCCACCTGAGAGATCAGGTTTACTTCTGCTCATCAGAAACATCTGTTCCTGTCTCCTCTCGAAATTATATTTTTTGACCAGAAGAAAAAATTCAAGAAGTGAACATTTTAACTTTCCATCTTCGTAGTCGATAATTTGACTTGGTAAATTTTTTCTAGCAAAAGAATAATTTCCTTTTAAAACTAAGTATTTTTAGAAAGAAAATCGATGTTTAACCTCCATTTTTATTGTATAAAGCTGCATTGAACTTCGTTTTTAAATATTTATTGATGGGTTTTGGTTCCATTAACAATCTTGAAATTCTTACAGAACGTTGTTTGTCCAATTTGTTAAAAAGATTAACAGAGAACATTTTAATTTATCTTCAAAAATTAAGAATTTTAGAAGATTTATCTATCATTAATCAATCACTAATAAATATATTTCATTTAAATGAAATATTAAGAAAATGCGTTTTCTACAGAATGTTTATCTTATACAGAGCGAAGAAAAATTCTATGACAATTCTATCATAAACGGAAATTTAAATAGATAATCTGATAATTTCCATGGGCTTTCATTGGCATTCCTCGATGTCTGCTGAAACAACAAAGTTTTATATAAAAGGTATAATAAGGAAAAGTCGAAGTCCCGTATGTCATTATTTCCATTTGATAATAACTAACAAGTTCAACGAAAGAGTTATATGATGCAGACACTGAATTTCTGAATAATAAATTACTTAAGAGAAAAAGCATAGAAAATTGTGCCCGAAGCCCGGGGAAATTATATTGTTCCAGATATAAAGTTTAAATTAAAACGAGCAAGAGTTTAAGCCTTGCATGTAAATTTTGTGGTTCAGAAGAATAATCATTCCTATGGGGAATAATGTGTTTTAAGAAAGAGTTAGGCTTACTTATTTTAAGCAAGTTAAAATTTATAATCTTTATATTTTATCATAAAAGTAATGAAACGCGACTGCTCATTGTTATCCAAACTGACAAGAGGTACACGATAAGAATTTTAATAATTACTCTTTGATTCAAGAATAGCGGTATGTATCAACTTTTAGATGAAAAAAAAGTAATAACAGTTATAGGTAAAGAGCTGCTACTAAAGGGCCTTTCCTGTCATAATAATATTTCTTGTAATTTTTATTTTAGTAATTACTGCCTCTGTAATTGATAAAATAATTTAATGTTTATTTTAGCAATTATCTTTTATATTGATAAAATATAATTAATAAAATAAACAGTTCTTTAATATATTTAATTTTTAATCCGAAATATAAAAAGCTAAATGAGTACATAGTCGAAAGAAATTGCCATTTTTTTTGTAGGAATTCTGAAACAGTTTGCAGTTTGACTTGTTTGAAATCCTAAAGAGTCAGTATTTTCAGTAGTTTTTGCTTTCTTCAAACTTTGGAAATTTAAAATTCAATAAACGTTCCTATTTTTCATGTTTTCAAAGAATTATTTTTAACCTGCATGATAGCTAGGTTTAACTCAGAGGTGGATAAACCATATAATATATAATTACATGTTTGAAAATAAAATGATTCGAAGAAATTATATATAATTTTATTCATAATTTCAAAAGTAAGAAAATATTCTACACTTAGATTTATCGATACAATATGCGATTTTCTATTTTACTCAATTTTGAAATTCTCACAAAATGTACAATAATGGTAACATTCTTTTAACATTTAGCATGCAGTTATAGATTATAAGATGACCTTCTCTAAAAATACCGAATGATAATTCGATAATTCGCATTTTTATAAACTATAGAACGATGTCAATCTCGCGTTCTTTGAAGAACACGTATTTTTTGGTTGAATACTTCAAAAAATTTCATAAAAATATTTTTGTTAAATAAAAATGTTAAAACGGATTTTGAGATTTTTCATATATGAATAAACCGACATTTGATAAACAAATGTAAATTTTGAAGTGAGAAATAAGAAATTATTAGTCTAAATTATTAGAAATTATAAGAAATTATAAAAAATTATTAGAATTAAGAAAATATTAGTCTCAAAACTAAAAAAAACCTGAGTAGTATTGTATTCAAAGATTTAAAAAAAAATCATGTATACTAGTATTAAAAACTTAAGGATTAAATTCAACAGATATGAGGAGAAATAATTTTTCGTTATTAACCACTTCTACGGTTCGTATGCAGTATATGCATAACAAAAAAATAAGATTTAAAAATGGAAAGATAATAAATAAATCTATTATGCATTTCATATTTTTGATCTTTAATTACCGAAATATTTTTATTTGACACATTTTTGAAAAAGTATTTGATTAATTCAACAGATAAACATTAGGAACAAGCATTTTTCTGTTATCGGGAACTCGGATGTCCAGTAACCGTTTGATGTATTAATGCATTTAGATACAAAGTGTCTCGATTCTATAAATTTCGGATTCACCATTGAAACTTTACTGACATGCGTTAATCAAAAATAAATCAACTGCAATTTCTTTAACAACAGATTACCTATTGAGCTATAATTAGTTAGGGAAAAACTTGAACTTTGCTTCTACTTCAGTTTTGCTATAAAAAATTCGCTTTATTGCTAAATAATATTTTTAATCTGGTTTCTCCCTGCAAAACTACATTAGAATGTAAGTTACAAAACTGTCTGAAAGAGTTAATCCTAAATAATTGGTTAATTGTGAAATCAAAATTATTTTTTAATCACCTACTGCAAGTGATTTTCATTAAAACATCAATTTTCTGTATCACCACATATTTTTTTCCCATTAATTTTGAAGATTCAACATATAAGTATAAAAAATAATATTTTAGGCATCATTTATTGCAAAGTGTAATAAATTACAAATTCTACAATTAGAATGTGTAATTGTACAAAGTGTAATTGTACAATTCTATTTATTACAAAGTGTCATTTATTACAAACTCTACATATTACAAAGTGAAACATATTGGAAATATTTAACAGAAAATAATTCACAAATTACAGAACTAAATAAATCTAAAAACTTTTTTCTCTCTTTGAATCAACAAAAGTTTTTTCTTTTAGGCATTTTTGAAAAGCTTTGTGTTAAATCAACAAATAAAAGAGGGAGTGGGAATTTTTCGGATATAGGCAATTCCTACATTTAACGAGAACCAACCGCGTGGAGTATATTTTGCGTAGGGTGATGCTTGCCTCGAGGGAAGAGATGTAAATCTCTTTTAATAGGATGGCGAAACACCGAAATCTCGGGTCTTCATTCTCACTACCTGATGTTTTATGGAAAGAAGACTAGAGGCAATATCTCAATTAACACGGTAGAGCGTCATTCAATATTAATATTAACGATAGGTTTATATGAGAGTTCTTATCTTTAATCATGGCATAAATATAAGGAAGTAATAAGAAATTATTACGATGCTATTAAATATGATAACACAATATACGACGTGATTTCTAGCTGGTCTTTTGAAGACGTTTATGCAATGAATAAACTATCGTGGTGATCTAGGGAGGTTTAATTGGAAAAATTGGGTGTTCAATGTGGAGCGCGAAAGGATTGTATAAGAGAACATTATCTATTTGTTGCATGGGGTGTGGAAATAAAGATGGTTTTGATGGTAAAATGACCAATTTCTTCCTTGGTATTTAATTTACTCATTGCGAATTAATGAACATACATTGAAGGAAGTATCAGTGTAACATTTAAAACATATCTGCTTTAATTTTATCAGATTAATTAAGAATACTGTATGATTAAGTTGCTTCGCAAAGAATTTCTCACAACTAAATGACTTTAAAAAATGATTTGTAAATTGATACCAGAATACTTACAAAATAATACTTGATATATCAAAAAGCAACCCGTGTCACAGATAAATGCCAGAATAATTTACATTTGCATCCAAATTTTTTTCACATATACCATGAAAATTATGCCATAATTATCTATTACATCAAATTGTGGGACATGTTATAGATAAATTTTTGATTATTTTATAATTGCATTTTAATTTTGTTTATATGCATGTTTATATAATGCAAAATATGTTATCACTTCATTCGTGTAATTGATTGATTTCTTTTCTTGAGAATATAAGTTTTCAATTATTTACATAATTTGACTACTTTTTATCTGCAAGGTCATCAATGATTTAAATGTTGATCAAATTGTTTTTTTTCTTTTTAATCAGTTTGTCGTAAGTAATGTAAATGGAAATATTAATTTGTCTTAGAAGAATATCTGATACAAAAATATTCTAATTAAAAAAATGGAAATATTTCATTAAAAACATTTTAGAAAAATAATTACAAATCATAGTTATAAATCATTAGCTGAATCTACTGATATAGGTTTTCAAGAATAAAATTGAATTGAAAAGATCGATAAAATTTCCTAAAAACTGCGCAAATTATTTTTCTTATTCGTATAAACACCAGAGAAGCAACATGCAAATATCAGTACCTTCTTACAGCAGTATTTGACGAGTTTCGAATATGAATAAATTTCTAATAGTCATAAGAATAGTGAAATGAATGCAAGGCCAAATATGAGAAACAAATCTACTCCATGCCTTTACTGCGCAGCTCCTCCAAGATACGATTCTTGTCTGAGAATAATCCAAGATATTTAATGTGTTTCCACAATTCAACAAGCAACTAAAGTTTCTAAAACCGAAAAATTGTTTTGCCAATTATATCTCGAAGTAAAATTACATAACGGTGTGTTCAACATATTATACGTAATAACAAATATTTTGAATTATAGTTTAGCGTTTATTTATTTTTGTCAAATAAAGAAATGATACATTTGTTTTAATATCATACAGATAGAATTATTTAATTTATATATTATGTAACGAGAAATGCAAATGACATACACATAGTTCCTAGTAGGGAATTTAAAAAGTTCTTTTCTGATAACTATCACTGAAATGAATTAAAAATTGAGATTAAAAGAAAGTAATTCTATAGCAAGCTTTAGGATTTCTAGATTTATTCTGTAATCAGAGTGTGAAAATAATTTTAAATAAATATTATTTCGAAACAATTGTAGTATTTTTTTTGAAAGACACCTTTTAGAAAATAATCTGAATAAACATATTTAGGGATGAATAATTTACATTTGAATTAGTTTACTAATCGTTTTAAATCAGTTTAAAAAACAATATATAATTTTCTAAAAATTATTATGCTTTTACATTTTTCAACTTCTAGCTTATATACAAAATATTTTTCATCTGAATGTCTTTATATATAATTCGTTCAATCATGACAGAGGGGATACTGTTTAACATGAGCTAAACTATTTTGTGCTTCATACAGCATATTGCACAGTTCATCACAATTTTAATTTATTTGTAAATAATAAAGTATTTTGACTTTTTCTTATCTTTTTCTATGTATATGTTTTTTATATTGTTGTTGTATATTGTTATTTGATATTGTTTTGTTATCGTGAAATCCGTATATTCAAATGTATTGTCTCATTAGTTATAGATTTTTTTTTTGCGTAATCGACATTATCTTGTAATGGGGTTATATTATCAATAGCACAGTGAGAAATTATTGTAAAACTTTAGTAGATTTACATATAGAGAGAAATCTACAGTTGCTCAGGCACTTTGTCTATTGGAGTTGTGGGCCACTCCTTTATTATTTCATTGTAGAAGTTTTTGTAATTCGTTTGTAGAAATTTTGTCCAGCAGTATTTTAAAGAATGAAATATGCCCCATTTTTATATGAAATACATAAAGATGCTATGGTAAAGGGCTAGGAAACGACCAAAAAGTGGATTTGTGAAAAAAAATGAAAAAACTCCTTTTCAAAATAACTAATTCAATTCTTGATAATTATTTTAATTTTCATCATTTTTATAAAATAGTAAATTTTTAAGGTGTGTATTTTTAAAAGAATGCTGCCAAATTTTGTTTAACTGGCACCAGAAATGAGCGTTTGTTTTAAAATCAATTGAGTTCAAGTATTTTTCCGAATGCCATTTTTAAATATGACCGAATCTCCTATAACTACTATAGAGAATGTGAAATGAAATCGTCAATAATTATAGCCAATGAAAGGACTCATTTTCAAAATGACTTATTCAATTCTTGTTAATTATTTTATTTTTTATTATATTTATAAAATGTTGCATTTTTAAATTATGTTTGTTTTTATTGAATACAGCCAAGAGACATAATTTTGCTGTCAAATTTTATTCAGTTGCACCAGAAATGCACGTTCGTGGTAAAATCAATTGAATTCACGTATTTTTCCTAAAGCGGTTTTTAAATATGACCGAATCTCCAATAACTACAGCCAATATTAAAAGAAAATCGAGGTTAAATGAGGGGAAACGAATTTATCCACGGCAGGTGGATTTTTGCTTTATCCAAATCCTACGTGGGAATAATCCAAGATATCGAGTGTGATTTCACGATTGACCCCGCCTGAGGACTCATTGGCAGGTTCGGGTTTTTTCACGCCAGGGAAGCGAGAACAAATCAAGAATAATGGTCTCTGACCAGATGAAAATCAGGGGAAAAGGAAGAGGAAAGAAAAATCTAGACAAATACCACATCGCGGACAGTCCTGCTATCTTTTATTTCCCTCCCGAATTTTTTTTTCGCTTTCCGAGATCCTGAGCAAAGTGCGAAGCTTTTCAGAAAATGGAAAAATAAGTAGGTCTTGTATCATGCAGCCTTTGCTGACCAGTCACATGCTCAGATATGTTCTCTTATGAGAGTAATGTTTTATATGTATATGGTTTTTGTTTACAGAGATATATACATGAGGAGATATATATACACTTTCGTTGTTTAGTCTTATCTTTACTTCAGATTTTTGCTTTTGTTTTCCTGCGTTTTCACTAGTTTATCTTTCTTTCTTTTTTATATCTTTCACTTTTATAAGATGAGATTTATACGAGATGAAAACAACACCTGCAATGTCCCTTTGAACTGTGTATAAATTTATCGTAACTTGAGAACGTTTATTAAGGATTCTTGTTTCAATTCTTGCCTAGATCAAAGGATTGAGATGGCAATAATCTTCAAGGTAAGGGTTAAATCTCCGTGAAAATGGAGCGCTTGTGTTTTAAATTGTTAATAATCTGTGGTTATGTAGGATGTTTACTCTCTAGATAAGCAGTCAGCGAGAAGTTAAATCTACACATATTAATTCGCTGTACAATTTAAATGAAGACAGGAAATTGCTAATTCATATCAGATACCGAATTTAAAATTTAAAATAATGAATCTGAACCCAATAAATTTAATTTATAATAAATGTGCCTCGCGCAAAAACATATAAAAATAAGGAAATTAGATTTGTATTTGTTATTTTTTAATACGAAAAATAAAAAAAAATGAAAAAACACAGCGAGTAATAAATTAGAGTTGCATTTAATATTTTTCCTTTTATCTTCATAGAGTGAAGTTGCAAATTCATCACCTAGTTTAATGCATTTTATTCGAATTAAGTTTACTTATCTTGAATTTTTTTGTATCTCTCTGATATTAACTTATCTCTATAATGATTTTATATTATATTCCTTTAAAAAAATCAAAATTAAGTATTAATATTTAATTTTGTTTCAAATAATTTTATTCTAATTGCTTGTTTTCTTTTCTTATCAAAATTATTCTACATTGTACTGCAAGATTTATTTTCTCTCTCCGTTCGAAATAAGTATATCAGAACAACCCTTTTTATGTATTAAAACATAAAAAAATTATTTATGATGGATAAACTTTTAAATTATTAATTCAGGTCTCAAATAAAATTTATATAAAATAAATATTAATTGTTGCATCTCACTGTTAATAAAAAAAAAAGCCTGCATCATTGAAGACGATGATTACTTTTATTTTAGTTAGAAAAAATATTTAGCTATAGTTGGCCAACATATGAAACATAATTTATTAATAAATCAGTTAGTTTGTATTTATGATAAACACAAATGGCATTTCAAAGGTTAGAAAAAGTGATATAAAAAGCAATGTCTTCTTTCATCTTCAAATTCATATTAGAATTCTAATATTATTCTAAAGTGTCACATTCAAGAAAAATGGATTTTTAATTAATTAAATCCAAATTTATAATTAATTGAAAGCAAAATTTCCGAACTTTATAAAATACAGGACTGAGTTGCTTTGATTATTATTTGCATAATATGATTATTGAAAATACAACATAAAAACTACATATGAATAGAAAGGATATCCGGAATATATGAAGAATTTTTAAACAAAACTAGTCTTCTTTTAACTATTATCTAATCATTATACTCTGTTAAGAACTATTTTCTATATATTACAGCTGTCTATGCAGAACATGCTATTTATTTTATTGTTTTGCTTAAAAGCTACACGAAAAACATTAACGACAAATTTTGTAATTTTAGACCATCAATAGGATCTCACTTAGAAAGTTGTAAGTTGTTTCAAAAAATGATCTTAAGAGTGAAACCTGTAATCATTTTAACTATAATGAATAATTAACAAACGTTTTAATTAAAACTCGTTTGCAATCATAAATTTTCAAAGCATTGCAGTTAATCATTATTAATAATATAATTAGATAAGAAAAAAATATATAATAGAAGATCTTGAAATAAAGATATATTGTTGTATTAAATGAACAATTGCATTACTCTTCAAATACAACAATATATATTGTTATATTTAAAGAGCAATATGACTGCTCATTAAATGAAGCAATATTAATATTTTGTATATATAATATTGATTCATTTTGCAAATATTGCAGTATTTAAAAAACGAAGTTGCAAACAGCTATTACGTAACTACTAATGTTTATTAAATTATAACCATCACATTTAAGCAAATTTTATTTGACATTAATATGATTTTAATAACAATGGAATTGTTCCTAAGGTAAAAAATTTAAATGAATATCGTATGCATTCAGAATCTTTTAAAGAATTCAGCCAAATAATTTCATTCTATTCTATGTCATTATAGGAAGAAAAAACTGAATACATTCTTCCTAATAGAATATTGAAATTAGAATCTCTCATATGTTAATTTATCATTCCTGAAATGCTAATATTTTACATGCTTTAATTGAAAAATATTCATTTCAGCCAAATAATCTCATTTGTCCAACTTAAATGCGATTGAGATCGATTCCTAAATAAATAACTTATAAGATATATTATTTTTCAAACGCAATTAATATATATTATCCGATTGAAACAATGGAAGCATATCGACAAAGTTTTCCTAACATATAAGCATGAAATGTGTCCTGATAACTGATTTTATTGAAATGGGAATTAAGGAGCAGCTTCTACCATCACAAAAAGTTAATTGTTCCAACAAACTCAATCGATACTAACCCTTGAAACAAGAACAAAAGGTAATTTTCTCCCCCAGAAAATAAAACAAAAATTTTATAAGAACGAAACAGGAAAAAAAATTTAATGACATTCACAAGAAGCATCAGATTGGGGGAAATCCAAGAAGCCATCGTGCAAAACTTTGTGTCTACGCTTGAGCGCTTGCACTTTATAAATTAGATTAAAAGTGACAACTGGTTTTGGCTTTTTGGGGCTCAAGTTTCTTACCAGTGCCTCAGTTGTCTTCGAGCGAGAAAGTTAAATAAAATTGTCGAGTTTACTTGCTTCAGAAAGAAAAAAAATACCTAAAAGATGCGACGTAATTATTTTCATCACGTGATATAAATTTATCTTCATATACATTAATATAGCTTCACTAATCTGTTTTGTTTCTCGTCAGTTCTAAGAATCGCTGGAGAGGGGTCAGAAAAGCAATCAAGGATTTTATCTTCTGTGATTTGGGTTTAATCCACCTTGGTGTAGAAAACAATTTCATAACTCTTTTTTAATTTTCTCCTGATCGCTGCAATTTCTACCCCATGCTACTAACACGCTACACTTTTCCTAATCTGTTGTAATTTCTTCTTTGCTTCGTCATTTTGTACGTACCTTTATACAAATTAAAACAAAATATTTTTCCTCTTCCCAATTAGTTCTGCGTCACAGGCAAGCACTTACAAGGCTAACATTCCAGAAAGGGAGGGGAACGAAAGAATGGGGGAAGAAAGATAGAAAAATGAGCGTTCATATGTTTTTCCCCTAACCAATCTCAATTTTGCTCATTTTGAGCTGCTTCTTTCATTCCAAGTATGCTTATATATCAGATGGATTTTCGCGATGGAAAAAAAAGTTCCGCAGATTTGACCATCTTAACTTATGCTCAACTGGCTTTTAATGCAATAATGAATGTAGAAATTCCTTAATTATCACTTTTCCGAACATTAGATAAGGTTTTTATTGTGAATTTAGCACAATAATACATCTTGGAAAAATTAATTATTACTATTCTTGACATTAAGCACAGAACACTGTGACACAGAATCGGATTCTTGTCTTAAAGTAACAGCATATCTTGTCTCAAAATTCCTTTTACTAAATTTAACTCACTTTTTTTATTCGAAAGAAATTTGAACGCCAACATATATAGCTACTTGTAAAGCACTTATGGTAGTTTATACCAATCTAACATATCAATTAAATATACTTAAGTTAACCCTCTTAGCTTATTAAATGCATGTATTTAATGCAATGCTAATGTAAACATTTCTTAATCGCTACTATATTGATCATTAAAGTAGGATTTATTGTACATTTAAACAATAATGAATGCAGAATATTTTAATCATGACTGTTTTGAGCATTAGAGAGAATATCAGTGTCATGGGGTATAGTATTTAAGCTTATTGCTCAGAATATCTAAGATTTGAGATTAAATACAGACTTCAATTTGATTTCTTTTGAAAATTATTTAAAATTCTAATGAACATAGATACAAGACCTAATAAATTTTAGATTCCAAGATATAATTTTGTTCAAATTTACAAGGAAAATCACTGATTAGAGACTCAATTTCCCGCCTTGACTTGATTCCTATTGAAAAACATTTACAAGACTGATGAATCATATTCATTACATTTTAAATATTATAATGAATGCATATAGAAAACCAAAGCGCGTATTTTTATAAACCATGCCGCAACTTCATTAAAATAATTCAATCAATTCTTTTTCAGTTATTGAAAAACTCTTTAAATTATTTAAAAATTAATTGTTTTTATTTGAAAATTTTATAAAATTTATTCCATGAAAGACTGTTACAAAAGTGATATATTCTAAATTTGAAGAATTTCAGCATATTATCAAATTAAAAATAAGCAATCGTTAAGAACAATGAAAATACTAAATTAAATAGTGCATTTTTCCAGAGCTTTGGGCTTTGACAATAGGGGAAATTGTTTATTAAGCTTTCTTAAAAGTACAGAAATTAAAAATTCTGGAAAGTTATTTAAAGTGCAGAAAATTGAAAGTGAAATGATATAACTGAGTTTTAACAGTACGAGATTTCATTACTCGCAATTTAATATGCGTTGTCTAAGAAATCATAAAGTCAAAATGCTTCAAGAGAAGTAATTGTTTTATGTTAACAAAATATTTATTTGCAGCAAATCACGTGCTTTAAGTGTGAAAAAAGTGACAATTTAAAGTTTTCTTTTTCAGAAAAATCTGATAATTTAAAATGTTTCTGAAAATCTGATAATTTTTAATACTTTATTTAATATAAATATAGAAAACAACAACAAAATGTGCTTATTTGAAAAACTAAACATATTTTACCACGATGAAGCGGGCATATTTTTGCGAATCATCAGAATTGTCCAAACAGACCTTACTATTTCGAAAAGATGTTACTTCCCTAAAAGATTCCACTAATGAAACTGTCATGTCCTAGTATTAATTTGTTTCATCTGATGAGGCAAAATTTCTCGTCCAAGATCTCGACATCGCTATTCAAACTTGTGTGACAATTCCGTATTCGTAAATTAATTGAATACTGCGTTAAATACAGACTGCTTCACTGTTTAATTTGATTCAGATTATCTCAAGTCATGCAAATATGGCAATCAGAAATGTTTATCTCTCGGTGGCAATTATGCGACAGTTAATCCCTATGCTTTCAACTAACGTGTTTGCTAACGATAGGGAAAGTGAAACGACTTTGCTTGCCAAAATCTCATTCAGAAAGCTTCGAGACAAATGGAAACCACCTTACCTAATAATAGCTGATTTTTTAAGTAACTTGTTTGAAATCAAAAAATCTCTTGTGACTAAGATAAAAAATAAATAATTTTATTTTTAAAAAGTTACTTTTATATAATAATGAAGCATTTTTCGTTTCAAATATTAAAAATGAAATATTTTTTGACTAGTATCCATATGACATGATGAATTTTTCTGAAGGGCAAGAGTTTCAGCATTTTAGTTCATTAAATCTCATTTAGAAGCTTTGGGATAAGTGGAAACCGTCCTACCAGATGTTGCATGATTTTTAATCACTTACTTCAGATCAAGAATCTGATGCAAGTCGATTCGAAAAATAAATGATTTTATTTTGACCAGTTTTTTATTTCGAGAAAAATTTCTTTTTCTCAAATACTTAAGGAAATACTTTGTCCTATTATAAGGATTAAGAAGCTTAAGGGCGTAAGAAGAAAAATTTTCGACATTTTAATTCATACAAAATTAAAATAAATTTAAAATGAAATGCAATGATCCCTACAATGTCAACTGATATGTTAAAAAAAATAAAGAAATTAAAAGTACTTTTCTTGACAAATTCTTTTTTGGGTACCACACCCAAAGAATAATTGCACTTTTCCGATTTCTTAAAAAATAGAAACTGGTGTACGTTATTAAAACACTGCGTTACCAGGATATTATTTTTCAAAAGAATATAGTACATCCTATATTTTCTGTGAATGAGATGACGAATTGCTTAGATAAACATTAAAATAATATTTCCGTGCATAAATTTTTTTAAAACTTCTTTTCTAAATACAGTGATTATAAATACATTGACACATGTGAAATGAGTTAATTCTCATAACTAAAGCCAAAAGTGTTTTTTATTGCTGAAAAGAAAGGGAAAACATTCTTGCTTAAAAATTCGGATTCGGATTTTTTCAGTGTAAAAAAAAGACACCATTCAATACTCACTCAAACTTACTGTATAAAAAAGAAGCTATATGATGCTTTAAAACAGAGTTCTTATCTTAAATAAATTGCATTAAACTTTCCATGCAATTAGGAAATACTAGTAAATATCATTGATGAACAATCTTTAAACTATATTCTTGTAAAAAGTATACAATTTTATTTTTTTAAATATAGTAATGATTTATTAGAACATAATGTACAACACTTTTATTTGCTGTTTTATTAATCAATACAGAAATATTAGGTAGCGTGATTCAGGTGAAAGCTACAAACTCGCTGCATCAAAGACAATATCGGGAATTTCATCTAAACTGTTTTATCAAATATTTCATAATATTTACTGTTTCATATTTCATGTAAAAAATTATGCCTTATAACAAAAGTATTTTTAAAAGATATAATCAATTTATTTTAGTAAATTTATTTTAGTGATGGGATAAATATAAAAAGAACAGTTCGTTCTTTAGATATTAAAGAAAATTAGCATATTTTATTCTGGAAAAATTTGAAAAAAAAGCAGGACATTTTCATCATTCTTCAGTTGTTGTTAATGTTTTTGCTTATAATATTAAATTTTTAGTCTTGAAACCCAAATATATTTATAAAAGGTACTGTAATAATTTGCATTTCAGTTTTTTCAAGGAAGACAAATTAAGTACCATATTTTATTCTAACTCTTTCAATAAAATATAACTAGTTTTTTGTAAATAAAATTCAACGTTTTATCTAAATTTACGAAATTTTAGCTTAAGTTCTTATAATTTTTAATGTTTGATAGTGAATTCAAGGGTAAAATATAGGTATTGCACATTTTCCAGTATCAATGTATTATAATTTTTAATGTTTGATAGTGAATTCAAGGGTAAAATATAGGTATCGCACATTTTACAGTATCAATGTATTATAATTTTTAATGTTTGATAGTGAATTCAAGGGTAAAATAAAGGTATCGCACATTTTCCAGTATCAATGTAATGCTTAGAATTTTACATTTTTAAATCAGTGTATGCGTTTAACGAAAGATATATAAGTTTGACATATGTCGCAGAAAGTATTTTTTATGGAAATTGTTCCAAAACGAGAAGAATGCCATCTTTTTAAATAAAACAGATAGATTGGAAAATATTTTCTCTGGACACGCTTGGATCAATGCAAATTGTATGAAATAAACAAAATCGTTTCTGTAATAATCTCAGAGATGAACTGAAATTTTCACCTAAACCCGAAAGATTTTATAGTTGTTGCGATTGTAAAGCATTTTTCAATAGTGGATAGAGTTTTTACTGTCCTTTAGTATTGTTTTTCATAACTTTTGAAAATTCACAATTAAATAAATATAAATAACAAATGCTATTGTTAGATCAACGATTACAACAACGGGAAAAATTAGAAAGATGAAAGAGTTCTTGGCCATTTACGATGAAATAAAAATAATTTTTACATATTTATTCTTTAGTAAAATTAGAACCAAAAATGATTGCTTTATTTACCAGATATGAAAAGCTTTCACAGAAATTTAACGTTATGTAATCATTCCATAGAAACAAAATTTTGCTGAGTTCCTCATCTTCGAAAAATATTAAAATCCTTCTAAATGTAATATCAACATTTCGACCGTTTCCAAAGCTGATGGTGGAAAATATTTAACTAGAAACATTTGTGTAAGAAAATATGAAGTTCGTTCTTTTCCCCACTCCCGTTCAAGTCTTTTTCCCAAGGAACAGGCGATAATGAAACACAGTTTTCCCCATTTTTGAATACTGTGAATTTTCATTTTCCTATATTTCTAGCATAATCACGGCAAAGTCTCCAGGAGGGGCGATATTTGGTCTGGAATGAAGCTCGAAGAAAAATCAGGTAGCAAATTGCTTTTGTCGGAAGCCATGCCTCAGATTAAAACTCTTCCTTCATAATTGGATTTGTTCTGACAGTCAAGCTGTACCCGTATGACGTCAGCTGACGCTACCCGTCTGTCCGTTATTCTGCATCCATTCATTTGTTATCACTCACAGGTTGCTAAAGGTGACGCCAACAGCAAGGAAAACATCGCCAACTAAATATTTTTTTAACTTTATGCCTTTCGTTGGATCCAAATACTCGAATCTAAGTTTGCTGCTGAAGAAGTACTATAGTCAAATTTTAAGCATTTATGAAACCATCTGCTGTTTTGATTCATGTTTTTTCAAGTAACTCAATTTTTGGCGTGTTTAAGATGAAGTTGTTAAATTTTTGAAGTTTAAATAGATATAAGTTAAGATAAGATACATGAACTCAGGTACCTTAGGTTGCAAGGAAATCTATTAATGTTATATGAGTTTGTAATATATATATATATATATATATATAATTTAAAATTCATTTACTATTTTTGTTGATTGAATTTTACTTATACTCATTCCGCAAACGCTAGAAAACTTTTAAATGATGGTATTATATTTTAATATTTCCCATAAATAAAAGTAAGCAAAATTAATTGCCTGAAAAATAATACATATATTTTTCTCTCATAAATTGAATTGGCACATTATATATTTATTCAACGGCCACATACATCAAACTGAAATATTATTTGTCCATCAAGTTAAGAAAAATAAATAAAAAATGTATTTAGCCAAAGTCTTTTAATATCTAATTATCTTGTACTGTAGTAAATACAGCACTTCCAGATAATTTAGCTTTGCTAAACCAAAATTATTGACGGCTATAAAAAATAAAGAACTATATATGCTAAGTCTTGATTTATGTATAAAATTTATCTTAATCTATTTATTTATACTCACTTTTAATTGAAGTATTTAAATTTTAAATATTTATTCATATGAACCAATATACTATTTTTCAGTTTAGGCAGCGGTCACTGACTGCTGCATGAATAGTTTTATTTTAGCAAACTTTTTAAGGAGTAATGTTATGATAATTTTTTGTATGTTTAACATAATCCTATTTATGTTAGTAATATTTTGAATAAAGTTAAGTTTTAGAAGATTATCTAAATAATCATACTGCTAATTTAATTATTTTAGCATCAGTTTCTATAATATAGGTATTATTTAATTACTTTTATAACAATATAAAAATTAAGATTATTAAGACATCTCAATTTATTCCTCATAAATATTTATATCAGAAAGATTTTGTGACTAACTACCTTTCAACTTTAAAATGATTTATTATCTATGCATACTCGCAAACATTTCAAAACTTTTATAAGAAGCGAAACTGTGATAGAAACACATAATATGGACCATTCTTGTCCTAAAGGATTTTGTCTGATAATCGTGATTTTCATAAATATTGAGGAGAAATAAGAGGTTTATGTAAAGTAGGAGTTATATATAATGTATATGTAAAATAAGAGATATAAAAGATGTCTAGGTATATGTAAAATAAAATTTATATATAAAGTTCGTAATTTGATTGAGTTTAGTTTAATCTTTATTAATTTCTAAATATCTTTCAAAGCAGAAATGTATGATATAAGAATTAATCTAATCGCAAGAAAATGAGCATGTGAAATTTTATCTTCAGATAATCTCTATTATAATCAATTTTATAAAATTCGTAATTTAATAAAAATATCATGATTCAATATACATATAATTTTTCAGTACATAATCAAACTTATATAGAATCTCCTCCAACCAAACGGAATATGAAGCTAAATATAATCATCAAACATTATGTTATCCAAATTTATGGCGTATATATTATTTGCAATTGAAACTTTTATCAATATATATAACTTTATTCTAATATATTTATCATGAAATTATTAACTAAATATGTATGGTCCTGCTTATGAGCTCAAATATACACTATTCATCAATGGCCCTCCACTGAACACATCCTGCGCCAAAAAAGCGCTAAACTGTTCAACATTGCCAACCATTTCAATTCATCATAACATGTCCGTTCCTCTACAAAAGAAAAAAGAACAAGGAAGGCAAAAAAAAAAGCATTTTCTTCCCTTCTCCAATTTGTTTCTTTTCCCCTGATTTAAGACCTGTAGGGGGTGGCGGTCTATAGGAGGATAGGAAAGATGAGGTGTTGTTAATTACTGGGAAGCCTAGAGTCTTGGATTAAAGAGCAATCACAGCACAGATTCACTCCGTTGAGGGCCCAGCGACGTTTTCTGTTACTACTTCTATTATTCCACTCTTAGCTTACTCCCCCTTTGTTCATCACACGTTCCAAAGTAGTTTTTGGAGGACTATTCTGAGAGAAAAAGGGTCCCTTGGACTGACTTTTTTGGACGGAAGTGTGGTCAAAAGGTGTTAGACAGCTCCCAGCAGCTTTGGACTTAGCTGTCTGGAATTTAAGAAAAGAACCTTAATCTGGGGGATTTTCTACGATGTGCTTTAATTACTTTATTGAGTACAGTTTTTTTAATAGCAATAATTGTATATGGAGAGGCGAGTTTTGGTTTTAGGTAATCTCAAAAGCTTGTACGGGGAAATTAATTTGTACAAAAATATTTTGTCTTGGCGTAAATCTATCAGTTTTCCAAAAATTCGTAGTAGTAGTTCAAATAAACCATATTTAAATAATGAACATAATATAAATAATTTTCAGGGTTATTTTTCATGAAATATTCATATTATAGTATTTAAATAACAGAAATAACAATATAAAAATTGGAATTTCCTGTTGGAAAAGATTTCCAGTTAAATGCTTAAGCATATCTACGTGGGAGTCGTTTTTCTCTAAATAAATTTCATAAAGTTTAATTAAATTACCTTTCCATTTACGAATAATTTGATTTCTGTTTTGTTTTCTATTAAACCATATAAATTGTCCTTGTACCCTTTACATTTTATTAAATAAGTTTGTAATAATACTTCAAGCTATCCTACAGTTGTAGCAATTTACATCTAACAAACATTAAAATAAGTTACATTTTTTATTTACTTAACAGTCGGGGAAATTTTATTCTCATTGGACAATAAAATTTCTCCGTCTGTCTGTATTAAGCTGAATAAATTTCGTAATGTTATTTTTTTGCAATAAAATAGTTAGTTTAAAGATTAAACATTGAAACACATATCTATAAAAGTGCGTAGATTGTTTTTAATCCAGAAGATTTAAAATAGTCTAGTGTACTGTTAAATTTTGAACCAATAAGACTATTAAAGTAAGTAATAACGTTCTGATGGTTTAAGCTAAATATTATAATTTGCTGAATTACTAGCATCTTTCCACAGAAAATAGTGATATCAGTCTTAAGCAATATTTATGCATACTTTCCAGTTATAAAATTCTGTGAAATAATAGATATTACTTCAGAAAAAAGAATTTCTACAATTTAGCAATTCAAATATTATTATGAATTGACTTACAGAAATCTATAAAATGGTATTCATTGTTTATTTTTAGATCTGGTACGGAATCTGTCAAGTACCGTTAATTTGGAGAGACGAAACTTTTAGGTTACAACATAATTCTGCTAATCCTCTTCTGAAGTAAAAGTTGATTTTCTTCGAAAACTAAATTTGAAAGAAAGGGAGAGCAAAGGGGAAAAAAAACCCTCCATGAGTTGAAATTTATTATGAATCCGGGGAGTCGGAGGGAAAATGTCTTGGAAAATAACCTCATCCAAGTTTGACCGCGAAATCCCTTCTCTCCATTCTCTGCAATTACAAGCTCTTTAACAAAAGCGCAGAGGTATTAACTTAATCCCGTTGGATTGACCGAAGCAGAAAGTAGGATTAAGTGAACGCCGCGCGTCCAATTTTGCTCTCCCGAAACTAATTTTTGTGCGCGACTGTGATTGAAATTAAATTAGTCATGACGAAAGCCAAGACTTGCAATCATTGTTGTAATCACCGGAAGAACGAGCAGAAAACACTGAACAACTTTTAAAAGGGTCATATTAATTTTTAAACAAGGTATTCCATGTAATTAGAACTCATAACATTGATCTTCTGTTCAGAAAAGACCCTTTTAGCTTGGAGTATTGATTTTTCCAGTACATTCTATTAGTAGCTTGTCAGTAATAGGGTAAGCAGTTAATAAAGGAAAGACAGACTCCATTCTGAAGTTTTAGGTATTCTTTAGAAGATTTTATCACAAACTTAATGAAAATTTTGACAAAGATATGGGTTTAAAGTTGAAATGACAGGAAAGAAATTTATTTTAAAATAAAACTTCCTGCTGAAGGTTTTTAATCCACATCAACATTTATATTTAATCGTGGAAGTTTCCTGCTTTCATTAAGTTGAACAAAAATAAGGTTATACGGAACAACTTATGCACTTTGCTTCTAAAGCGGAACTTATAAAGCAAATAACTAATCTCTTTGTTCTGAAATTAGTTGCAATATTTGGTAATCAATGCTAGTGTTTCTAATAATTTGCTTTACATCTTATATTTTAATGTTTGATGTTTAGAAGCGAAATTTTGCTTTTCCTACAATTTTAACTAAGAATTAATTTTAAAGGATTATCATCTTTTTATAGACAGTAAAATTCAGATAATTAGATAAAAGGTATAGTTTAAAAATTAGTAATTTTAGCCAAATATCATTTTTAATATTTTGTGTTCTTCATTTTATTTGTTAAAAATTATTTACTGTTAATGTTACTTAGTAGATAGCATAAAGAAAGAAGATAAATTACCTTTAAAACTTTTATACATTGACGCAACAAATTTTCAGTATGCTGACGTAAAGCAATTTGTAGTTAATAAAAAAGTTACAACAAATAATAATTATAGGTAGATAGTAAGTTAAAATGTTTTAATTTATAATTTTTTAATTTTAAATAAATAAAATAAATTTAGTGAAATAGCTTTAAATGCTATCTATTTTATTATTGCGAGGATTCATTTTATTTAGGATAGCAGAAACACATGCAGTTTATTCAGTTCTCAATTGTTATATTATGTTATGTCATTATTATATTGCGGAAAATTGTCAACTCAGTTTTATGACGTTTGTCTTTAAAACATTTAGGAAGAAAAATATATCTTTTGATATTTAATCATTTGTTTCTCTTCCAATAACACAGTAAACTGTTATTTTCTGACAATATTTCCCAAAAAATACAAATTTCAACTGTAGATTTTAAATGAAAATTGATATTTCTTAATCACAGCTATAACATACCAATACCGTAAAAACCACCACGCATAACAAAAAATATTGCATCGCTGTTAAAACTGAAAAGATTTATATCTTTTAGAAAGTTTAGAATACTTATTGGTTGTATTTATTCAATATTAACTTTAAAGAAGATTAAAATAAAAAAAAATCAATGAAATCAGAACAAAATCTCAATTTCAACATCTTTCCCGATTTCTACTTGCTAATATTGAATGGCTAATTCTAATAATTTCTTTCTCTTTAAAATATCATATAATATACTATTGTGTTTTAATTAAACTGAAACATATCTAAGATTCACATTTTATTATATTCTGAAACAGAAACAATGAAAGTTTAAATGTATTTCATTGTGATGAGTAAAGTTTTTGGCACGGAATGAGTAAATACATTAATGCCACCAAGGAATCAAAATTAGGCTCCGTTTACTATATTTTTTAAACCTTTAACTTGGTTGTAACATTAAATCTTTATATGGATATAATTTTGTAACCTCTATTTAACATGAAACATTTGAATTTTCTTATCTATTAATTATTTGACATGGTCCCATTATTCATTATAGTGTTCTGTTATCTAAATCTCTAATGTATATATGGTAGTTTAAACGATATCTAATTTCCTTTTTTTAAATTATTATCACGATGAATCATATTTAATTGTAAAATGTAATTAATCTTATTTTGAATAATATGACAGCAAAGAATTAAAATGTGGGATTATATTGTTAAGAATTTTTAATAAACATTAAAATTTCTCGAATTTAGTCGATGTTTCTTATGTTTAAATATGCTGTTGTGGTTACAAACTTAACAAATAGTATAGTTGCTCAGATTGTTCCCTAAATGACATGGGATTAATGAACATTTAAGGTTAGAATATAACTATATATTCTGACAAGTATGTAATAATTTTTAATTCTTAAAGGATTTTTTCGAGAACAACTCTTCTGATGATTATATCATTTTTCAACTTCTAAATATGCTAGTCATAGGTTTTAAATTCTGTACAAAAATTCCGCCATGTTAGGAAACTAATCACTCCTTATGTGAATCCTGAATTAAATTTAGAAAATGAGCATATACCAAAAACAAAAGTTTTATTTCATAAAACAATAAGAAAAATCGAGTTTTTCTAAAGAGTATAATTAAATTTGATCTAAGGTAATTACAGGTTGTTTTTTTTTGTTGCAGATGAAATTAGTTACTATTATTTTCCGTAAAATATATTATTTTAACATCTCAAAATTGTATTCTGTCATACAGATTTAAAGCAAAAATTAAAAAAAAAATCCTAAATATGGTAAACCATCATAATTTTTTCAATTATTAATATCGCATAAATAAAATTTTTAAATATGCAAATCTTCCCAGTTGATTAAAAATTGCCTAAAAGCAACGAGTGATTCAAAATTTACGGATCAAAAAGAAAGTAGTGCAAAAAAATTGGAATAAAATAATTTTGAAAAATCTGAAGAAAGCATATTCATATTATTCGATTTCCAATACCCAGCTGTTTATCTTACGTTTCTAAACCTAAACAATAGTGAAACTGGCCTTTATTTTTCACTTTACTTACTTTCCCTTTATGCAGCAAATTCTGGGAATTAAACAGGCAGAAAATGTTTGAAAATATATGCACCCAGAATTTCATTTCATATATGAAAATGAAATACCCTTTTCATCAGTGGATCGCTTCATTTAATAACATAGTTTTACATCAACGGGAAAAAGATCGCTCATTTCTCTCCATTTTCAGATATTTCAAAATACAGTCATTACTACTTGCAGTTTATGGCTTGCCTCCTTTTCATATGCGGAATTTTTAGCATACGAAATGGAAGAGCAGAATCAATTTGCCAGTCCATTATAAAATCAAAACTTGCAATTTTGTAACCACGTAACAGAGGAATTTTCCAAATATCGATGAGTTAAGGATTAATCTATTAAATGTTTGGGAACTAGCAGATGTGAAGTAGAGTGGACTCATCTTTGTACTTAGGAATCAGCTCCTATTACGCTCCAAGCAATTAATTTTTCTATCTGGTCAATTAAAAGAAAGCACAAGGAGATGATATTGACGTTAAATTCCTTCGACTTCAAATAATCAATGCCTTCGCAGCAGGCATTTAAAAGGTAAAAGAAGGAATCCTTGCTTTGATTAATTTTATTGCCACATCGAAGGCACTAAATGCTTACATATTAATTCAACCAATCATTTTCTGTTAAATTATGCTTTCTGTAAATTCTGAAGGGTTGATTGATCATTTAAATATGAAATGACTACTTTGACTTATATCTTTTTAATGATGACTGATAACTTTATACAGTAAAGTTCATTTTATTAGGAAAATGATTTATGCACCTGGCAAAACAATTATCAAGTGGTTTTCATTTAATATATTAATAATTTTTGACAAAAGTAAAAGGAGAACTTTGAAATACCAAAGAAGAAGTAGCTTTTAATCGATCTTCTTTCTTTTTAATTTTAAAAAATATTTCCAAATACTCGAAATAACATAATTTAAAATACCCCTTTAAAATAATTTGTTATACGGTACTATTGAAAAAGCAGAAGATTTAATTTTCGCCCGTATAATACTTTAATACTTAAAGAACAAAACATTTCAAACGCTATATATTTTTTCACTTTTAAGTGCATTCAATGGACCATGATTACTGTAAATTTTATTAGAAATTATTATTCTTACTTTTGGAAGTAATATGGTTATTAATTATAGTTTAATTGCTACATCGAATGCACTAAGAACTTATATATTAATTCAGGTAATTATTTCCTGTTGAATTATGCTTTCCGAAAATCCTGAAGGGTTGATTGATCATTTAAATACAAAGTGACTAATCCTACTTATATCTCTTTAATAATGACTGATAACTTCATTAAGTTCATTTTATTAGGAAAATAATTTATGCAACTGTCAAAACAATTATCAAGTAATTTTCATTCAAAATGTTAATATTTTCTTATTAAAAGTAGAAGGAGATCTTCGAAGTATCAAAGAAGAAGTACGTTTTAATATATATTTATTTTTTTATTTTAAATAATATAGCCAAATATTCAAAATAACTTATTTTAAAACACCCCTTCGATATAATTTGTTATATGGTGTCATCATAAATGAAAAAGTTTTAATTTTTATCCACGCAATTCTTTAATATTTAAATCAAAGAACAAAACATTTAAAATGCTATCGATTACTCACACTTAAAATTCATTAACACGGAATAAAAGAATCATGATTACTGTAAATTTCATTATCAATTATTTTTCTTAATTTTGGAAGTAATATGGTTATCAATTATCAATTTATTGCTACATAGAGTGTACTAATGACATATATTAATTCAGTCAATTATTTTCAGTTAAATTATGCTTTTTGTAAATTCTGGAGGGTTGATTGATCATTTAAATACGAAATGATTACTCTGACTTACATCTTTCAAAATATGACTAATAATTTCATACAGTAAAGTTCATTTTGTTAGGAAAATGATTTATGCACCTGGCAAAACTATTATCAAATGGTTTTCACTTAAATTGCTAGCCTTTTTTATTAAAAGTAAAAGGAGAACTTTGAATAAGTAGGTTTTAATAGATCTTCTTTCTTTTTTTTGTTCATGTAACTTAGGAAAAACCCATAAGGCTTTATTTTAAAAGTTTCATTTAAAATATTTAACCTAAAGATAACATTAAAAACTTACATTTTTAGTTTTTACTCCTTGCATTTCTTTAACAGATAAATAAAAATTGCAACAGTTAAGAAATGTTTTATATTTGGAAAGGTGGTTTATGTGCATTAACAATAAGTAACATCATCAACATTATTATTATTTTTAATCCCGGTTATTTTTTTTCATTTTTGGAATAAATAAGATAACTATTTGAGTAAATAAAGTTTTAATGAGTTTAAAATTAGAAAGAAAAACGAAATCATCTAAAATGGTTTTCCGATTCTTAAATCAAACATTTCTTCGTAAAAATTGAAATTTATCAGGTTTTATACATCGAAAAAACATAGTTTCCAGTTGAAAATTTTAGATGGTTGCAGAGATAAATAAATAAAATGGTGTACTGAAATATATTGAAGCACTTAATTATTGACACAAGTTAAAATTAGTTTTTCAGCTCCTTTTCTTTATAACATCTAAGCTTCAGAAAACTTTAATCAATATGTTTTAATAATTAATGCTTCTTCGGCTCTTATTAAATTGGAATTTAATTAAGCTAGCTTTAATTTTATATAAATAATATGTCATTAGCAGCCTTTTTCAATACATTAAATAAAAACCTAGAATGTTTAATTTTTTATTATTTTTCATATTAAATTTCTCATATTTATGAAATTAAATTATTTGAAGTGAATTTAAATTTTATATTATGCATTTTGAATGTTGAACATCAGTGTAAAATTATTTACTGACTTCATTAATTACTTAAAATTAAATGATACTCAAGAAGAAAAAAGAAATTAGTAATTCGCGATTAAAAAAACAACTCTAGTAAAAAATTATGATACCTATTTAAAAAGCACTAATTAGCTGAATTAAATTTGATATTCAAAAGTATATGAAAAATAACACCCTTAATTACTCGATTTCTTTTCTTTTTGATTCTTATATGTCATATTGCCCATATTATATTAAATTATATTTGTTTAAAAAAACTGTCTTATGATAGTCCCAAGCATATATGAAACGAAATGTATATACTGTGCTATATATCTGAAGTTTTTGAGAAAAAATTATTACTAAACAAGTATATACAATTACAAAACATCATTTCCTACTTTTTCGCTAGCAAATAAAAATGTACAACGACAAGAAAGTTTTTAAAAGTTGCATGCATGACAAATGACTTACATTTAAACATTTACATTTTTGTCATCTATTACATACTAAGCTAATTGTAAAATGCCTAAATTCAGAATGTAAAATGCGTCATTTGGAGATTATTTTTTCTGTCATACAGATTTTAGCACAAACTATAACATTGAAAATGTTTTGTAGAAATATTTTTCTGCGTTCTGTATTGCTGTATATTTTTATTAGTTTTTTTACGAATGGTTTTATACCATTTTCAACTGAAACTGCTGTAACTTTAAATCTCTTTGTATGGAATATCGGATTGATAATATTTTGTTTATTTTAATTGTATTTCAAAAATAAAAACACCCTCGTAATTAATTTCTATACTGTGGCTTAAATACTTATTTCCTTTTAAGTTGAGTGCATTCCTTCATTTCTATTATGGTAAATAAATCCAAACCAAAGTAAAAACATCTTTAAAATTCGACATTCTTGATTTCAAATCGGCTTTATTGGCTGATTGATTTGCTTGGTTAAAAATCACCTCTTATTGGTTAATTGACTTGCCTGGTTTAAATTGTCTGTTATTGTTTATTTGATATAAAATTTAATTTTTTAAATCTAGATCACAATAACAGAAACAGTTTATCGCTTATATTTTAACACAGAAATCCTTCAATAATGAAATTCTTTTTCCTACTAGTGATATAAATCTTTTTTTTTGAAATTTACCAATTGATCCCTAATTCAAAATATTGAAAACACGCGATTCTTCAGAATGCAAATAGAACTGAGATAAAGTAAGAGCATTTTTGCAATGAGTTGATGATGTCCTGTACCCATGTTCTACTCTTTAGAAAACGCAGCATATAGGCAGTGTACAAACTTCCCTTTGGCGAACAAGTGCATGTCAATATTTAAAGGATCTTCGCTAAGCATCTCTCTTCCTAGAATTCTTCTAAATGCGCTTGAATCCGCTTGGAGATATTTTGAATACCCAGAATATTTCATAGAGTTTCTTCGGTTAAATATTTTCCTCAAAATACTCTTTATCAGAATTCATCTCAGCTAAATATGATATAAGCAGTTTTAATATATGTTCTTAGAAGTAAGCTTCATTTTACTAAAATAATCTTTTATGGCATTTTCCATTTTTCTGTATTTTTCCTACAATACAATTCTTGTCGTAGTATGATATTATTATTTCCGCGTTGCTGTTGAACCCAATAAACTTAAAATTTTCGTAATAATATTACTGGTAGATATTTTCTGCTGTCTGTGTTAGATTTTTGAAACATAATCAAATCTTCTTTTTTCATATGTGATATCCTTTAATAAATAGAAACATTACACAAATATTTATTTTGATTAAAAACTAGTAAAAAAGACGCTATAGGTAAAATATATCATCTAAGTAAAATTTCAGCGTAGCTGGAATTGATTAAAAAGATTTTAATCAATTTATTGTTTATCTAAATTGAACAACAGAAGCAGTAAGAAAATAATGAGGATATTTTGCTATTGTGTGATGTTTAAGTATCAAGATTTTTTGAGTTTTTACCATATACATCTAAGGGAACAGCAATGGACAGTTTTTATTTTTAAAAATATTATAATTTTATGAAGAAATTCTTAAAAGTTATTATAAACATGCCAATAATAGTGCATTAAAAAGTAGACTACAAGCATTTTTAACAAATATCCCGAGATAAAAAAAGTAATTGCCTGAAGCTTTATCATAGGAAATTTAAGCAAAACGGAATTTCCATAGCATTATCCTCT
>JAPMOR010074618.1:249643-260389 GCA_026543865.1 Argiope aurantia
AAAAGATCAAGAGTGTTTTAACATATTTTCGCATAAATGTTTATAATTTAGAGTATATTGGTTCTTATTTTATTGACATTGCCGATTTAAAAAAATGAGGGTGGAACAGTTGCTTTTATTGTTGAACATGCCGTAGAAGACAATGTAAATATTCTGTTTTATGTATTGCTGGCCTAATTTCGATTGGTAAATTCACTCTGATTATAAGTAATAGTGTCTTTAAAATTTTTTTTAATTTTTTATTTTTTATTTTGATTTGCAGTGTTGGGTCAAATTTCATTCAGTTAAATTATAGCATTATAGAATCATTAAAAAAGCAGGTATTTAGAAGTGTGGACAGAATTTTCAGAACTCCAAAACTATAATAATCTCATTTGTAATTTTAGTGTTTCTCGGATTAATGGGGAAGGAGGTTTAATTCTCAAGTATCATACAATTCTCGTATTCAAACCTTTTTTAAAGACTAATATTTCCATTTTTTATTTAAGAAATAGAAATAATCATATCATTCGGAATAATTATATATAGTAGAGAGGAGCAAAATATTTTTAATAAACTTCATTCATTATGCACCTGAAAATTAATAATACACAATGTTTCTATAAAATTTAAGAATCATATATTTTTTATTGTAACAATATTTCAAAGCTGATTGTAATAATATTTACTACATATAGTAATCAATGTGAAATAAAATACAAACATAAAGTGTTCTTTCAGTGTTTTGCATATTTATTGTGAAGGCATTTCTCCAATTATAGTCAAAATTATCTAAAATTGTTTTTGAAAGATGGATTCTATCTATTTTAAATCAGTTGAAACTTAAATTTGCCTAATTGTTTTAGGAAAAAAGGAATGGGTTTTATTATGTTTAGTTGGAGGGATGGTAAGGTAGAAAATTTACACGTTTATATGGAATTGATTTTATTACACTTAGACTTTAAAAAAAATCTTTTTCCAGTATTTTTACTTTTAATAATTACTTATAGATTGCAATGATTTATTTCATTTTATTATGGTTAGGCTTCTTAGCAAAATTTAAGGTGCTTATCAATAGAAAGCTTCAATATCCTTTAGAAGCGATTTTTTTCAAAAGGTAAGCATTAAAAATACTATTCTTTTTACATAAAATAAATAATTTAATTGAAAAAATGTCTTCATCTACACTGTGTAAAGCCAAATATACATCCTGTCTTCCCATTTACTTTGAGAAGAAACCAATACGTATCAGAAAAAGAACCAGAAGGAAATGAATTGTTCGGTAAACGAGAACTAATAATTTACTTGAGCATTTTAGCGCAAAGAAAAATGAAATTATTGTGAAACTCTCTAATGTGAGAAGTGACTGGACGTTCGAGTGTGCCGTCAAGCTGTCTACAGCAGTGGAAGATGAAATTTATAGTGCTAAGCTTGCAGCATATTTTCCATTGTGAGTTGTTATATTGATTAGTGGGGGATAGGAATATTACAGTGCGCCTCAGTTCTCCATTTTCAAGAGAACTAACTCTGCTTTCGTACCATTTCGCTACTACAGACACTAATTGAAATTCCAGTCTTCAAGTGTCGTCGGCAACTATCTTTTCCTAAATGATAATTATCTTCACTTCTTACTATATTTTCTTCCTGCTTCAACAGTTGGAGTTAGTTGCGGTTCAACCTTTGATTTAAGTTTGGAATAATTTACTCCGGGATGCTACGCTACTATTGTTACATAGATTGATAAAGTTAATTATTTTGTGCTTTAAAGTAATTCTTTTAATATGTGTTTTAAGTTTCTATAGAAGATGAATGTGCTGTCTTTCATGCTAAGCCAGATAAAAGTCATATATTTGAATTTAAAAAGAAACTAAGCATTGAGTTTCAAGAAAATATGGTGCAAATAAATATTTAAAATCTAATTTCGGGTTAAATTTCTAAAAAAATTCAATTTGTTAAAAACCGTAGTTCACACAATGATAAAATCTGTGGATATTTAGTAGTATTAGTATTTACGTAGAATTTCTTATATTTTTATTGCATATTCCATGAAAAAGAATGAAAGAAAAAAAAACATATAATTGTATTTCATAAACAAGCCTTTTAATTAAGTCAAAATTTATCTATGATAAGTTTATTACTTCCATCTATAATGATTTAATTTTCAAATCTTTAATCAAACTATGTAAATTTGTTTTGTATATTTTCTGATTGACATATTAATTTTAAAAAAGGACGTAAAAATAATATTCATTAACAGATGTAAATGCATTTAAATAAGTCGTAATAATTTCACCTTTGATTTTTTTACTAAACAAATTAATTACAGGAAATTGAATTATTTTATTTATTGTTTAAAGTAAGATTTAATCTCACTATCAAGAGAATCAAGTATTTTGGAGATAATATGCATTTCTGACATTTTCATTGGAAAAAAAATGAAACAAATAATTTTTGTGGAAATCAAGTCTAACAAGGAACTTGTAAAAAATCTAAAATATCTATGCGTTTAATTTATTTTATCTGTAAAAAATGGAATTTAAAAGAGTATAAAGAGTGAATCTTCTACTGAACTCCAACATAATAAGCAACATCAAAGAACACTTGACTAATGCTATTGCAATTTTTCAGCATTTAAATGTCATGGATATAAATATTTACAAATTTAATAAACAAAAATAAACACAGAATATAAAGAAAACTTTTAATGTTATGCACTCGCATCCTATGTGTTTAACTACTGCAATATCATGAAAGTGTTGAAGTTCATTAATTTTTCTTTCTGAAAATATTCAAGATAGTTTTTGTAATATTCAATGAATCCTTTTTGTTTCAGGTTTGGTAACTCTAAAGTGAAATGAATTTCCCTTTCCTTCCAAATCCCACAATTTGATTTATCAGAACCCGTTTATGAAAAGTCAGCTTTCTGACCATGTCATCCAATGAAAGCGCACGAGTGCCTATGATTACCCACTCTAAGTAATAAGCAAATTGATTAGTTTTACTGAAAAGTCAAGTAATATCCGAAAGCTTATTACTGTATAAATAATAATAATTTATATTACCAAAATCATGACAAGAAAAAATAGCGCCCGAGTAAAAATGAAGAAAACGCCATTTAAAAAATTAAATTCAGACGTGATGTTCATTTTATTAGTCTATTAACTGCGGTACTTGAGGGTGATCTTTCGCAAAATGTTGGAAGGGCGCCTAAGATGAGTACATCAAGAAAGCAGTAAAGAATATTTAAGTGCGATTTGGAACCAAAAACAGAAAAAGAATTGAGCTTTAAACCCATTACGTAGCTCGTAGAAATCGCTGAGTTACATCCATTTTAAAAGTTAGAAATAACACTCAGACAATTAGGCGGAAGAATAATAACCAACAATAATGTTTTACACACTTGCGGATGCAATATTTTTCTATGGTCCATACTTGCTGGATTTTCAACTAAAATCTAATTTCGGCTGCCAAACAATATAGGAGATTTTCATTTTAAGGAGCGGGAATATAGCGGAGGGGAGACACGACATTGCTATGTATTATTTATATCTTTTCAAGCTTACATTTTTTGGTATGAAACAGAAAAAATCTTGGCGCAGAAAGACAATTACATTGGCGTCGTATTAGTGCAAGTCTCTTACAGACTCAAGGTTCAAATGCTAAGGCGATTACAAGTAATGCCAGCAAGGAAAAGCTATAGGGACGATACCGATAGTCGGTTTTATTGCTGTAATTTGTTTTTGCTGTTTTTATTTTTTTCCTCGCTAGATAATCTTATAAGTGGTTTTCAAGGTGTGTTTCGTAGACTCTGTATAGGAAATAGAATTGGCTGCGCGAAGTAAAACCCTCCCTGCTTTCTTTTTTTTCTATGTTTTTTCCTTACTCACAAACTAGGGAAAATGGAAAAGCTCCAGCAAAGTTCTGGGTTTTACGAGTGATACTTCACCAAGCTTTTCTGGTGCTCACATCAACTAATGAAATGTGATTTGAAACATTTTCATTTCTATTCTTTAATTAAAGAACAAGTTCGAATACAACAAAATAGGGAATTTGTGTGCCTGTTCTTTTTATAACAAATGACAACAGAATAGTTGCCATCCTTCTAAGATATAGTAAGATTTTTATTAAGTGCATATAATTTTTTTTACTAAAATTTGCAGATAGTAATTGGAAATTACGAACCGAGAAAGTTTTTTTTTCTAAATTATTATGAAATTATTTTAATAAACAGCCAAAAGATATTAAACTTGCTCATTTTAAGTTTAGTAAAGTGATGAGTGCAAGAGAGATTTCTGATGCAGCATTTGAATAGCAAACCAAAGTATTCATTTGGATTTGTACATTTCAGAATGATTTCAAAATAATCAGTGTTTATAATTTCTTACGTAATTTATTTTCCATTTTGTTTTCCACACAACACAATTGGATCTCTTTTTTAATCTTTTTATGAATATAATCATTTTCAATCGCTTAATTTCTTTTTATGATTATAATAATTTTAATTTACAAAATTCTCACATTCACCATGAAAAAACTGGTTTATATATTTTAAGACATGAAATATTTCAGAAAGACAGTATTTTAGTCATTTAAAAGTAAGAGAACCTTTCAAAATATTTATAGAAATTGCAAGGGAAATATATATATATATATATAAACATGGCTGATAACGCAACAATGATTTTACAAGCTAAGTTACCAAGAAATACTACTAAAATACTACTTCATAAAATTCATGAAGTAAATTTAATTAAAAATCATGAAAGGAATCGTAAATGGACATTTATTTTCACTCTTTTTTCATATATAAGTTAAAGGTTTTATTAAAATTTATGGATGATATATTTTGAACAAATTATTAATTAAATATCCACAAATAATGCATTAAACTATGCATTAAACACGCTGTGGAAATTCTTCTTACTGTTCTGTAAATCCCATTTTATTTCCTTCTAAATTACTAAATTCTTCATACTATTCTGTAAATCCCATTTTATTTCCTTCTAAATTACTAAATTCTTCATACTGTTCTGTAAATCTCATTTTATTTCCTTCTAAATTGCTAAATTATTCATATTATTCTGTAAATCCCATTTTATTTTCTTCCAAATTACTAAATTCTTCATACTATTCTGCAAAGGCCATTTTATTTTCTGTGAAATTACTAAATTTAATCAAGATCCATGATTTACAAAATTTATATATAATTTCATTTAATTTCTATTTAACTGACAAAAATATAATTGATTTTTATAATTTTATACAAATGTTAATGCATTAATATGATCACATTATAATGTGATGATATATATGGTCACACTATTATTTTGATAACACTACCTACATAATCTATCAAATTTCAATGTTTACATGACCTTAAAAATAAATATAGTTAAGATTATGCTACAATTGCAAGTTGCAAAGAAATATAGCTGAAGACAACACAAAGTTTTTTCTAAATTCTCACATTGAATTTTTCAAATTCACTTATAAATCTATATGTGAAAGAAGCAAAAAAATCTGACTAAGCGCGCTTGTTATTCACTCTTTTGAAAATGATAGTAATTATATTTTGATGAAAAGATTAATTAAATAGTTTTCAAATAATTAATTATGCCATTTTAAGTTGTGAAAATCCATTATAACATTATTAAATCCCTTTTTTATTTTCTATTAATTTACTTAATTTAATCAAGAAACAAGATTTAAAGGAATAAACATAATTTACAAAAAATATTTAATATTAATAAATTTGCATTAATTTTAATATCCTCTTAAACTATCGAATTTCAATGAGAATTTTGCTGCAGATAAGCATAGCTAATATACTGCAACAATGATTTTGCTTCCTAACTTAGACAGCAATCCCCTTACAGACGATACATGGCCTTCTCAAAATTGTCAAATTCATTCATGAAGTTCACCTATCAAATTAAATTAAAAAGCAGGAAAAAAAACTGATAGAACAATACACTTCCCCCTTTTGTTTACTCCCTGATTCTTTTGATTTTACTTTGTAGTGTTTATTAAAGGAAGACAAGTAACGACGTTGATTTTGACCGGAGGCTGTACTGCTAATTCTGGATTAATCTTTCCGCTCCGCGTTCGCTTATTGGATGCTAAAAGTGAAAAGCCTGAATCTATTGGATCCGACTTAACAGCTGTTAATGTCATACTTGTGCATCCTGGTACCATCTCATTAGCAAACTAATATGTCATATCGTTTTGCTAATGGCCGTTATCGGAATTCAATATTTCTCTACTCACAAAATGCGTGAAAAAATTGTCACTCGGCCAGAGAGTTTTGGGACGAGGGAAAAAAAGGAAAGATCTCCTATGCGGATAATATTTTAGTGTTTTATTATTTTATGGGATTTCATAGTTATGCATGGGTGAAGGTTTTTTTTTTCCTTTAAAGGTTTAGGAAAAGTATTTATTTCGTACCAAGGACGTTTTACCTCTTAAAGTTAGAGTGGATTTGTTTTATTTCTGTCTAATAAATTAATTATCAAAATATTTATTCAGTGGTTTGATAATTATTCACTCACGACAATTATTATCTCTGGAAGCATTAGAGGAAGCATTCTAAAAGAGGTAGTTGAATTCATTTTTTGTGGAAGGATTTTAATGATTCAGAGTATTAGGAAACTAAATATTTTCATTAATATTAACACTGTAAAATTAAAAAGCAAATATCTTTGATTTTGTTTTAGGAGGAAAGTATTATTTATTTATTTTGTTAATGAGGATAATTTATAAACCAATCTTATATCCACATTAAAACTGAGATTCATCCTTCGAAGTTCAAAGGCATTCATTCTATAATTTTTTGTCAACCTACATACTACAAAGGGTTTTGATATTTAAAACGTACAGAAAAAATTATAATAAATTCTTAGAAAATAAAACACTTTATTTTATTGGCTTTATTGTAACGTAGTTAAAGATACATAATATAAAATCAGTAGCATAAATGGAATTATTCAAACTTTCTGCTTAACACAGAAAGCTATTTCTAAAGCACCTTTCAAATAAATATCAGAATTTTATATATAAGTTTATTAATATTATATTTAAGTTTGCTTAAAAATGCGAGCTTCAGAATACGCCAGTAATTTCTGGAAAATGTTATTTTCCCACTTACATTTTTTTACGTAGGTTACTCAAAAATGGGATTTGAGATGCATAAATTTAAGAAATTAATGATTTTAAATGAAGAAAAGTGATATAAAAAATTGTTTTACTTCAAACATTTAACGCATCAATGAAATTTCATTCTATGATTAGAATCCAAATGTACTGTGTTTAGGATATAAATTGATTAACAGGCATAATAATTCTAACAAAAATTTGGGTTTTCTTCTTTTTAATCAGATTTGATTAGTTTTATTCCGAATTCTATTCTTTCACAAAGAAGACAATTTGAAATGAACTTATAAAAAAGAGTTATTACCCCTTGGAAGCATGAAGCATTTTACTAAACATATATATGTTTAATTATTAAAATCATTTGGTAGCACTTTTCAAATAATTATAATAATATTTCTAAACAATGGATGGTGCTTTCGTTATTGAAAAGCAAAACTCAAAATCTCAATAAATTCTTAAAATTTTGCTTAGAAAACTATGCATATGCTATGCACAGGTAGAGATTAATCATTATGAATAAGCTAATTATCATAATTTATCCACTCATAAATTTAATGCATACTATAGATTAAATTTACTTTTGTGTGGGTGGTCAAAATTCAAAACATGCCACAAGATTCAAAAACTTTAAAGTATAAGGAATGTCAAGTATACCAAAACAAATCAATTTTGCATAGGAAACTATTATCGGAAATGTCATGTATGCTTGATGGCGGATATTATTTGGTTTAGTTTGAATCGGACGATTTCAACATTATTACAGTTTAAATACGAAGTTGAAGTATATTGTTGTTGTCGTCTAATGAAGAGACAGTAGATATGTCTTTAATGATCGAGTAGCTTTTGAAAATGGAATATTGGTGTAGTTGTATCGTTTGAAAACTCAAACCAAATGACCATCCAATAGATTCTGAACTTCTGTTTACAAGTTTGGATCGAGAGTAAAGCCGAAACTTTCTTGATTAAGGACCCCATTGAATGTTTATTTCAAAAGATCAAGTAGTATGACTCCATGCTGGTTTAATAATGTCTTTTCTTGGAACAATGGTGTTATAGTCAACTCACTTCAGAGCTAACAACGCACTCTAATATACACACATGATGTTTAGGCTAATACGTCCCCATGTGAAAATGAGTTATTTTTGGTATTCCTGACATACTCTTAAAATTAATCAGAAACCTTTCGAATGTGTTTATAATAAAAGTATAAAAAGCATAAAAACGAAGTATAAAAGAGTTTCTGTTACATACAAAAAATTTTATGAATAATTTTCTATTGATTTCCTTAAACAGCTCAACTGGTTTGATTCTTTTTAATTCAATGAAAAATTTTTGAGGTTTCCTTTCATAAATGTTTTCCAAACGCTTATAGGTAATATATTTGATAAAAGAATTTTGGCGTCCCGGGTTCAATAATTAAATTTTCAAACGGTTCTTCTACTGATTTGAAGAAGATTTGATACTTTTATGGATTCAGTTTCAAATTTCTTTCAGCTAACATGGAACGTTCTTTCAAAGCGAGAGTAATTGGGCAGTCTTGAATAGGTTTCATTATTTATATGAATGGTAGTTCAGAAAACATTAAAAAATGAAATTCAAGTTCTTTTTCTTTTCTTTTGGGGATTTGCAGGAGAGGATCTTATTTAAGAAATATTTTTATAGAGCTTGTTAATTTGATTTTGCGTTATTAACTAAATTCTGCATATGGCAGTGATGTAAATGTTGCTGACATGAATCACTGCACAGTTTAGTGCAACAGTTTTGTACTAAATTATTGGACATTTTTACAAACTGTGGAGTTTCCCAAAAAATCACTAAGTCTGTACTTATAATTTCAATTTTGATTTCGAAGTGAATTTTCCCTTAATATATATATATATATACAGTGGTGGCCAAAAGTGTGGAAATTTTTTGAAAGTTTCATGTTTTTCAACTTTGCGTGTTTGTAGAATATATTAATTTTCACTTAAATACAAATGTTTAGATATCAAATTGCAGGTAATTCAATGTAAAATTTAATAACAAAAACAGTATTACAATATCTGTATTAAAAAATGTTACGCTCATTTTAGTAGAACAAAAAACATGAATCAAAACACAAATCGTTTTGAATAATGACGTGTTTTGTAATAAAAGCGTACTAACCAATCACAAACACTGTTCTGAGGAACCATCAAATGTCTGTAACTATAATTTAGGTTATTTGTGTGGTAAAAGAATTATTGTTGTGGAAATATTTTGCGGAATGATGCATATTAGCACAATTAAATAGAGTATTGCTTTTTTTGAATATTTTAAGTCATTTTTTTAAATTAAACTAATTTTAAACAAGCAACACCGACAAGAAGAACTGATTGGACATCTACAAAAAGAAGCCGAATTGTCATATTAAGAGAAAATTGCCTCTTTTATGCTGAAATTGTAAGACAAGTTGGTGGTTCAGTGACTTGTTCTGGTGTCCGAAAGTTCTGTCTACGTTATGAAAAAACGAAATCAGTGGAAAATAAGACCAAATCAGGCAGAAAAAAAAATGCGCAACTGCTATTGCCGATAGAAAAATTAAACGGCTATGCCTTCAAGACAGAAAAATTTCATCAGATGCCATTAGATGTGAAATGAATGCAGATGGTATTGCAGTAAGTTCAAGAACAGAAAGAAAAAGGTTATCAGGATTTGGACTACAAGCTAGAATTCTAAGGAAAAAAACCATATTTAAATCAAAAGCAACTCGAAAAACGAGTTAAGTGGACAAAAGAACACATTAAATGGTCAGAAAATCAATGGAAGCAAGTAATCTGGAGTGATGAGACTAAAATATCGCTCTTTGGTAGTGATGGTAGAAAATACGTGAGACGTAGAGAAGGTGATGCGCTTCATTCTGATTGCATTGAAGAAACTATAAAAACAACAACAAATGCCATGATTTGGGCATGTATGTCTGCAGATGGTGTGGGCCGAATTCAAGTGATTGATGGCATCCTGAATAGCAAAAAATACATAGAAATTCTTCTGGATCCAAAATTGATACCTTCCATCAGGGATTTATTCCCCAACAAAGCTCCATTTATTTTTCAGCAGGATTCAGCTCCATGCCACACAGCAAAAGTATGCAAAGCATGGTTTCAAAATAAAGGCATAGATGTATACCATGGCCATGAAACAGCCCTGATCTCAATCCAATTGAAAATTTGTGGCGACGTTTGAAAATTCTTGTACGAAAAAAACGTCCATCCAATAAAAGACAACTTATTGAATCTATAATTGATTCTTGGCATCAAGTGATTACGAAAGATGAACTTCAAACACTTGTTCACTCGATGAAAAGACTCTGTGAAGCTGTCTTAAAAAATAAGGGTTACCCTACTAAGTATTGATTGTGTAAGTATCACTTTAAAAAAATGCAAATCTAAGATAGATCTTACTAAAATGAGCGTAACTTTTTTTTGTAATACAGATATTGTAATACTGTTTTTGTTATTAAATTTTAAATTAAATTACCTTCAATTTGATATATAAACATTTGCATTTAAGTGAAAATTAATATATTCTACAAGCACGCAAAGTTGAAAAACATGAAACTTTCAAAAAGTGTCCACACTTTTGGCCACCACTGTATAT
>JAPMOR010074618.1:260489-274327 GCA_026543865.1 Argiope aurantia
CTTAAAGTCATTGCTTTGTTTGCGCTCCATCATATTAATATCTCAAATATAAATATATAAAATAAAATAGAATTGCACAGAATATTAAAATCCTATAGCTATGGGCATTGATCAATAAAATTCATCTATTGAGCGCATCATTTTCAGGAACGTTTAAAATATTTGTCTACTAAAGACAGGTTTATTTACATATATGATGCTTTAAAATGTATCAAATTTATGCAGCATATATTTAATTAAAGATTTTAATTCCTTTCTGACGATTTTTAAATTATTAATAACCATGGCAATAATTCTAACATCTACAGTAATTTAGAAATTCATCTATTCTGACCAATTACTACGAATCACAATAAAACAACTGACAAAGACACGCAGAAAATTAAATGAGATGAAATAATAAAACATATTTTTAGAATAAAAAATTAAAAATAATTTATGAAGTCGTTTTATTCCTTTGAGGAAATGTGGTACGAATTTTCATTTGTAAACACTACTTACATTTAGAAATTTATTATCTAGTAATTTTAATAAAAGTATCAACTTTATTCTCTTTCTTTTTTTAAACAAACGGCTGAGCTTATTTTTCCGCAAAGCTTCTAGTCTAAAACTTCTGTATTTAAATGCTGCTGTCTCCAAATGTGAAGAAAAAAATTCTCAAACATTTTGCACGCTCTCAACTTCTTCAGTATTTTTCGCTTTTAGAGATAGTTCAAATATTAGAAACAAGGAAAAATACAGAAAAACCTCATTTCTATTTATGAATAAAATACAACATGTTAAATAAGAAAACCCATATGGGAAATGAATTCCCAACATCTAAGCAGTGGTAAGTGTTTTATATTTTATTCGGTAGTAATTCTTTTGGAGTTGAGTTACACGTAGGCAGCAGTCTTTCAATAGAGTAAATTAAAGAGATCTCATTTTTTTAAAAATCTAGATACTGTAAAAGAGTAAATAAGATGAGGTAAGGGATAGAATTCTTTTCGAAAACAGAAATTTGTAACAGAAGCTTTTAGGCAAGAATAATTTGCTTTTGTTTATGGATTAGTAGAAGTATTATTTGAGTGTCAACTAAGCCTATAAAGCAAGCAAATGATTAACACTTTGATAAAAAACTGAAAGAGTGAAAATAATACACCGTATTAGAGCTAGAAAAAAAAGTTGAACAGTTTGTTAGTAGAATTTAGATTATATTTCGTTTTACAAAAGTAAAACAAGTGCACTAAAAAAATTCAGTCTTTTTGATATATTTGAGAAAAAAATATTTTTTCCTCAGATAAAATATGCACCTTAACCTATATCGGTAGATAAAAAAAAACCCAGTTCTTGCATTTTTTTTATGGTGAAATATTGGCTGATTTCTCAACAAAGAAAAAATATATGCTGTTGGTGCAAGAGATTTAACTTTTTTGAACCCGTTTAATATGACGAAAAATCTCTATTTATAGATAGAAAGGACGTATATTTAAGTAGATGAATTTTTCTTGCCAATGAATTTAAGAGAAGGAAAAATACCAGAAGGAAAATTCGAATTATAAATTAATTCCAGTGCACTACTTTTATAATTGCTCATTTCTATTGTGATGTTAAATTTAATAACATAGGAATTTAAAGTAATGTGAACCGTACACATTTTATACTGTAGACACACACTAAAAGTAATTTTATCTTAGTCTGAGTTCATAAAATTTTATAAAGCATGTAATTTTATTGGTACATTGTCTTTAAATTCAAATGTTTTAAAACAAAACTAATAATTAGCTAATCAAAAAAATCTAAAATTGCTAGAAATTAATTTAACTAACCAAGAAAATGAATAACACTTTGACAAAAAAATGAAAGACTGAAAATCGTGAACAGTATTAAAGCTAGAAAAAACATTTGAGTAGTTTCTCAATCGAATTTAGATTACATTTCGTTTTGAAAAAGTAAAACAAGTGCACTAAAAAAATCAGTCTTTTTGATATAACTGAAATAGAAGTATTTTTTTCCTCAGATAAAATGTGCGCCTAAACCTATATTTCTACATAAAATAACCTAATTTTTGCATTTTTTATAGCGAAATATTGGCTGATTTCTCAGCAAATATATGCTGCTAGTGCAAGAGATTTAACTTCTTTGAACCCTCTAAATAGGAAGAAAAACCTCTATTTATAGATAGAAAGGAATAGCGTATATTTACATTGATGAAATTATCTTTACAATGAGTTTTAGAGAAAGATGAAAAAGCGCCATGCAAAACTATAGAATTATCTTGCGGTGATTTGATTTCACTATTAAAATTATCATCAAGAGTGGAAAGAATGCTCTTATATCTCTAGATATAGGAGCATTTTTTCCACTTTTTAATTACTTTGGCTCTGTAAGATACAAAGTATTTAAAGGGGAGGAAATGAAATATTTGATAATCATTAAAATTTATTTCAAAACGCAATACAACTGAATGAACCATTTGGCCTATTGAAAATAAATTTATAGAAACAATAAATGACGGTTCTAAAAAAAGTTGAACTATAGACGTTATGGTTAATTTATGATTATTTTGATCATTCTGATATTACAATATTTACATTAATAATTATTATATTAGTTCCGATGCATATGTTTCATACAGGTACGTATAACAATATGGTATAATATATTTTGCATATTATATTGTCAATAACAATGGCTTTATATTATATTAATATTAGCTTTTTTGAAGTTGATCGGATCACAATAGAAATTTGATTTACTCAAAAATTTGAATTAATAAAAACTGCACATAAAAATAAGTACAGAAAACAAAATGACAATTTTTAATCAAAATATGGTGTTAGAAATTAGTTTTAATATTTAATATCATTTATTAAAAATAAAAAGTTTATAGATACATAAATAAATAGTAAGTAATTTTGATAAATTGAAAGATAATGCTTTAAAAAAAATTAATGATTTTAAATTGTAATTTTTAAATAAATAGTAGTATAACACACTTTCAATACAATAATTACACAATCAAATTTCAAAATGAACTCTATGATTCACATCCGACGCATGAAACCTGTCCTTTTATTTTTAATTAACATAAAAATTTAAAAATACAAATATTTTTTACATTTTTAATATTGATTTCGAATTAACGAATATAAATTGAAACCATAGTGATATTTTTACACCATATTAATAGAAATTTCCACAAACAAGAGAAAAAAATTAATTTATAGACAAATTTCAATGCACCACCTTTATAATTATTTTTATTATTTCAAAACATTTTAGCTTTTCAAGTACTGATTTTGAATTAACCAATATAAATTGAAATCATAGTAATATTTTAGCATCATGTAAATAGAAAAATTTGAATTATAAATTATTTACAGGGCACCACTTTTATAATTGTATATTTCTATTGTTATGTTAAATTTAATAATATAAGAATTTAAAGCAATCTAAACTGTACACTATTTATTATACTGTAGACACACACTAATTGAAATTTTATTTTAGTCTGAGGTCACAAAATTTTATGAAACATGTAATTTTCATTATTCCATTGTCTTTAAATTCAAACGTTTTTAATTAAAACAAATAATTAGCTAATCAAAAAAATCTATAATTGCTAGAAGTTAACATAACTAGTCTTAAAATGATTCTTTTCAGAAATGAAATCGCAAGTTGTATTAGAAAAACTACATTTTTCACTGCATTATGGTGGGTGAACAGTATTTTAAGAAACCCGATTTATGAACAGTTTCCCGAAGAGAAAAGAGTGGTTCTAATCCCTCTGTTTAAAGATATTTGTTTGTTAAATGATTACACACTTAAACTGAATAAGAAAATGAGGTCTTTGAGTATTGAAAGTGATTGAAATAAAGAAGTTTTATTCAATATTCTAATTATTCTCCCTCTAAGTATCCTTAAGGGTGTAGTATGTAATTAAAACTCAAAGAAAACCAAATTAAATTTCCTTATCAGTTTCAACGCTTAGGCAGAAACAGCTGTTTATTATCGATAAGATGAACTTGTTTTCGGATAAGAATCGACAAAATCTTCTTGAGGGAGATAGGAACAAAACTGAAAAGTTAATTTTCCATCTATATGCAGATTTCAGAGAGAGAAATTAATTTTCAGTTTTGATGATCTGAATGTCAAGGTTTAATTAGATAAGTAGAATACTCACAGTTATATGGTATAAGTTACGCCTATTATTTGCAGCAGAGCAATTTTTAAAGATGATACTTTTTGAAACCATATTGAAAGTATGATGTTTTGGGCAATAAAATATTTTGAAATGTGATCGGTGTCTTCTTTGTTTATTTGATTTCATACAGAATAATTATAGAAAAGAAGTATAGCTGGGGTATGGTTTGCATCAATTGGAGATGTTGAAAATATTTCAAAAACAAAGATTGATATTTATCCTGCTTGCGAAAAAAGTTTATTTTGCTGGTTTAAAGCATCCCAAGCCATTGCTTCCCAGGGTTTTATTAGAAATGATACAAATGATTGAAAATAAGATGAAACTCAGATGAGATTTATTCAACAGACATATTCGCAATGTAATAAGAAAAAGATTGATACGCAGATATTTTTTATATATTTTATTTTTGTATGCAGTTTAACAATTATCCCGGTCATTTTGAATCTGCAGTTCAAATAAATGCTAGTTTTCTTTCAAATTATTAAAAAAAAACGGTTTTGGGGGAATCTTTTACGCTCAATTTTTTAAGAACACTATACAGTTTAATTGTACCATGTCTTAAATTATATTTCAATATCACTTTGATCTTAAATTATACAGAAAATATAAATAACGAATATAACTGATGTAAATTAATAAAATAATACAAAAGATATTACAAATTTCTCTGTAATAATAATTCAAAAGTTTGTGGATTTTAAAATAATATAGATATTTTTCTAAGTGCTGAAATATATAGATAATTTTCGTTTAGAAATGTAGAAGAAAATATGAGGGAATACTAAATGCAATCTTAAAAATTTACAGTAGTTAAAAAATAACTTTTCCTTTCTAAAGCGGTGACATATATAACTAATGAAATCAATAAAACCAAATTTTATATGCAGACTTTGGAAGATAGGCGATAAATTTCTCAAAAAAAAGTAGCAAAATGTCACAGATAAGAGAATTTTTGACGCTATCGGAACGAAAAATGGGCCACACTGAACACACCAAAAATGCATTTGGCAAAATTTTATTAATGTTTGAGTGAAAAAAAAATACAGATACGGAAATGAATGGAATTCAGTATGAAATTCATTGAAAATACAGAAAATATCCCATTTACATTCTTCCCATTGATTTATTAAGGAATTAAATTTTCCATGCCTTCTGCAGTTTGCCTCTGAAACTTGGTTCTATTCAACATATTTAGTTTATCTAAATGTGGTTTTTAGAAACACTTTTACTAAATGCTATCGTTTAATATTTCTAATATATCAGATATACAGAAAAAATATTTTTTCGTCTTATTTCTTAAAATAATTTACATGCAAGTTGTACTAAAGCCATCTGTTACATCCCCTGAGCAATTTTTGATAGGAATTAAATATCATAATAAGTTTTTTCAATAGAATTAATGACATAAACCACATTACTAATAAATATGTAACTTTTAAAACACTTATATTAATTGCACCTATGTAATATTCCTAATACAGCAGACAAAAGTTGGGAAAATTTTTATTACAAAGAGCAATACAGTGCATACATTTATTAATCTGCTCTGCTATTAATGTACTTTTCGATGAAAACTAGACACTAAAAACTTATTTTGAAATATGCTTAACAATATAACTGAATTGGCTAATTTATAGGCATATTTAAAAACATTTTCTCTTTGTTGCAAAATATTTCTAATCTATCGAAATACCGGAAGGGCAATTCATATTATCTCATTTATTAAATTCATTCATTCGCAAGCCGTATGGATACAATCTGTTTGTCATTTCAGTAGATTTGGATGAAGATTAAATACCACAATAAACGTTTAGCTATATACTTAATAATTTTACACAATTAGCTAATGAATATGCTCTTTCAAAAATACTCATATTAATTGATTCCATGGAATATTTCTTGTATATCATACAACATTTGAAATAGATTGTATATTTAGATGAACAATATTTGAAAATCTTACGAAGGTATGAACTATACCAATAAAACATTTTTTTAGACATAAACTATTTTACAATAAGATTCATGTGTAATATTATTATCGTGTAATATTCGTTTGTTTAATCATATTACACGATTAGTTACTTTAAATGCACTCTTTAAATTCTTGCTTTAAATACTTCTATGTTATATAACTAATCTATCGGAATCTAGAAAAGACAATGCTTGTTGTCTTATATATTAAAATGATTTATTCTTAAATCTTACGAAGGCAATCTGTTACTCCTCTTAAGCATTTTTCTAAGGACATTTGAGTTGTATTTCTCAAGAAGAAGTAATTCGTTTTGTTTTCCCTACCTTCAGTCTTTCGGACGAACAGTTAAAACTTCGACATCCGAATGAAGATAAGAAAAAGTGCTTCAAGGATGGAGACCGTTAAAAATACATACATAAAAAATCCCTACTTCTATAACCATGACGATGTTATCTAAATCCTAAACGCATATGTTATAAATCACCGAAATATTTCTCTCCGGTGTTTTCGTAAGATTAGAGCATACATACACACACATACAAAGAAAACACAGTGAAATACGCACACACAAACACACTCTTACAGGCATATATGTATATCTATATGAAGTGTACATATGTGTATACATATATATAAACAGTTCCATTCCCAAAAGGCGTAACTCCCATACGCAACAACACGATTTTGAAAATATTTGCATTTGAGAGGCGAAAACATGGGAGAAAAAACACACCCTGTGGTCTGGGAAAGACGTGTTGGAATTCTATGCGTCTATATGGAAAAGGGGGTTGGAGTGATGAAATTTAAAGGGGAGAAGGGCGCACTAAGAGAAGGGGACACGTACGATGAGCAGGGGTGCGACCATCACGAGCTCTTTGTGCAGTGCATGAAGTATGAAGTGCACTAGTGTGAGATGAGTAGTTCAGCCTCCCCATCTCCCCTTCCAAGTGAATGGAATCGAATGGACGGGGTTGCGGCGGTATCAAACACTCCAACTTTAATTCAGATTTCTTTCAAGAGTTTTTCCTGCTCTTTCAGGGGCTCTTTTTACTATTTGAGGACAGTTACGAATGAAGTCAATCGGGGATGTGGGGATTGAAGGATCGCAGGAGGATTTGATTAGTTATTAAAATGGGAGTGGACCTGTTTATGTATTTTTCAACATTAGGCCGAAGGATTTAAAATTAATTCAGTCAAATGATTGATCTGAAAAAAATGATTTTTTCTCACTGTTTTTCACATCAAAAGTTCTTAACAGTAAAAATTGATTTATTTTTAAATTAAATGTCATGCAAATAAATCATTTTAATTCAGAATTATTTGAAATTAGATGAATTATTTTTCATCTATCTATAAGGTTATCTAAGTTTTTATCTCATCTATACTTATAATAAATCTCAATGTGTGTGTGTGTGTGTGTGTGTTTGCGCTCTACAGGCCAGACCATTCAACCTACAGCTACCAAATTTGGCACGTGTATAGCTTCGAGGCCGGGAATGTGCACCTGGAGGCTATTTTTTTCAAATTTTTAACTAGAATTTTATTTATTTAAATATTAAGTTAAATTTTGACGTGTTTCTGCTATAACTTCCGAAAATATTACCGCACAAAAAAGATATTTACATGAAGTTAAAGATAAAAAATTTATCTTTTAAATGATACTAATGTTTTAATCTTAAAATTAAATTTCTATTTTTAATGAATTTTTAAATAAATATTTTAACGATGTTTTTCAATAATTTTTTTCGTAAAAAATAAAAATTAAAATTAAGCACGTTTTGCATTCATAGGGAAAAATTGGCTTTTTTCAAACTGTTGCCATCACATTGATTAAAGGTCCAATTAAAAATAAATTAAATCTTTTTGGAAATGAAATCTGCAAAAATATAATTTTCGGCTCATGTTTGTAGGAAATGAAACAAATATGAAATATTATTTTTTCTAAAAAATAAATTCAAGAAAAAATATTTTATGATCTTTTACACTCTCTATACAGAGTGTTTATTTAGTCCGGGACCCATTTTGATGTTTAATGACTCATAAAATAATGAAGATATAAACAAACTTATGGCATTTATTGATGGAATAACTCATATATTTTCCTTTTCAGGTTTGAATATTTTTACTTTTGTAAATATCGTCTGCGCGTATGGTTAATTTCAGATAATTTCATTTTCCAGTCTAAATATCTGTACTTTTCTAAATATCGTCTGCTTATTAATTCCATTTTTCTCTCTTTTGTTTTTGGCAACTATTGAAATGTTATGTTTACTTTTGATGTGTTTGTTTTATGTAGTACTTTTGTATGTGATGTTTTATTCGAGCGGATATTAAGGAGAATGCATACACCGCAAGAGAAAGTACAGATTTTATGGTGGTCATAGAGTTCCAATCAACTAAATCATTGACTTTTAAGAGTTAATTTCCAATCACTTAAACTGATTGATTAATGAAAATTTGAATATCAGTATTCAATAAAAAAAGGATAATTTTAGATTTTCCATCGATCGCTTCAAAGAAAATACGCCAATCAGCGCGCAGGTTTCTCAAGATTAATTGGCCTAAGATTATGAAAATGTTGAGTTTTTCTAAATTTTTAACATTCGAAACTTCATAAATTAGTCTTAGTTGATCGTGGAAAATAGAAACATGCATTCATTTATTTAAAATTTGGTGTGTCCAGAATATTTCTCAGAATATGATACCTTACTACATTAAATTTAGACTTCATAATTTTTGAAATATATTTATAGGTAGAAACAAAATATTATTATTGATTTTATTTCAATCCTTTTGAAAGCAAAACTAAAAACTGAATTTTATGCTGAATCTCAGAAATTTTCGTTGAATTATTGTTTGAGATATAACATAAATTATAAAAAATATTTTGTAGTTAACATAAGACTTAAATACCGAGCGATTCTGTTTGCAATACTCACATTCAATAATAATAATAATTAATTAATAACAATAAAGATGATAAATAAAATAAAACGCTTGGTTTTATTAAAAAATATCTTAATATTAATTGCAATTTCATCATTTACATTTTAAATTAAAGTTGAAGTTTTGCCGGAAATGACAACAAATTAGCAAAATATATATAGTAAATTGAACGAAACGATCTAAACAGTATAAATTTGGTATGACTATCAAAATTTGAAGATTAAAAATGTTTTGTTTGAGAATCCTTTAAGAGACCAGTTACTTAAAATATTTAATTGAAAATTGTAGCGAGCGGTAATACTGGCGAACCGACTGGTCGCCAAAGGTTGTTAGTTAATAATAACTTAAATAGAGTTCGAATAGTTTTTTTTTGCAACTTACTGATAGTAACTAATATAATGATAACTAAGATAATAATAACCAATACTTTAATAACAAATATTTCGAATAGTTATAATACTGGATTTGTATATGTATTCTGCGACATTAGTCAGAAAGATTTAAAATTTAAACAAGCAAATGATTGATCTGGAAAAAAAAATTATCTTACTGTTTTTCCTATCTAAAGTGTTTAAAAGTCAAAACTGTTTCATTTTAAATTTAAATGCCAAACTTATAAATAATTTTAATATAGAATCATTTAAAATTAGGTGAATTATTTTTTCATCTCTCTTTACGGTCCTTAAAGGTTTTATCGCATTAATAATAACTTAAATATAGTTAGAATAGTTTTCGTCAGGCATATAATTGCGTTACTACCTTCGAACATTGTAGAATGCATTCACATTTTTTTTCAAGTGTTATTCATTTTATTTTAGTGATATTTTCTGCTATTAAAAATAAAACAATGGAGAATATGAATGTTTATACGGGTTTCCTTAGATAATCAGAATTAATTTAATTTTCTTTCATGTCTTTTTACACTTTGTGAAGAACCTTCAAAAATGAGTTCAGGAGATTAGAAATTAAAAAGAAAATTTTTATTCATTATATTTTCAAAATTTCATGCTATTTATTAGTGGAAAAAATATGTAAATGAAACATTACTATTTTTAAGCTAAACTATAGCAAACTGAATCTATAAGAAATTGTTTTAACTTGCAGTTCACCACTTCGTTTAAAAGAAGTAAATATATATTCTTAAATTTCTACTCATTCTATAGATATTAAAAGGATTTATTCGCTGTAAATATAATTGAGGATGTATTATAAGTTCTATGTTATGAAATGCAAGATAAACTGAACGATTTATCTTATTTTTCATATGACATTTGTAAATTATTAAAGTGAGTATTATAATGTTTCGCATAGACATTTCATTAAATAATAAGTTAAAGCTAATATTTTTTAATTAATTATCATTGTCTTATCTATTAAATATTTAAGTAATGTACACTTTTAATTATGATGCAAAATTCAAGAATAATGCGTTCTAGATAAAATAAACATGAATCTTAAATTTACTTCATCTTTGTACTTTATTCCAGAAACACAAAACAGAACACACATGCTGATGACCTTAAAATGTGAGCTTTCCTTTATCATTTTGATTCAAAAGTAGAAACATCCGTTGCAAATTCAAGAAAAAAGAAAATGAAGCTGAGTAAACTTGCATGAAACCAAAATACGTTTTTCTTTAATTTTTTTGGAAACAGAAACAAATGTGTTTCATCGATTTTCAATAAAAAACGTTTTTATCTGAATAGTTTCTTGAATTCTGCGTGAAATACAGTCCGTTAGTCTATGTTTTGTCTGGCGCCTAACTTTAGATATATTTATTCTCGTTTTCGCAAATAACATTCAAGCCATATCTTTTTTTCTGACATCAAAAATTTTTTAATTATGCTTTAGAAGTGTCATTCTATTTTCAACCTTTTATTAACTTTTCTCTATTACATGCGAGAGAAAGAAATTATTTGTTTAAAATCTGAATTTCATCATAGCAAACAAACAAACTAACTAGCAATCGTTTGATGATGGCACTCTATCTTTGACTACAAATTTTAGTTAATCTATTAACTATTCAACCAATAAATAAGCTTATTTGAAGACAGTTATATTTTCACTTCCAAGGCTGAACCGATATTCTTTCATTGTTTCATTTTTACAATGACCAACAAGTAAATATGTTTTCTCAAACTTATTACCAGGTTCCAAATAAAGGATAACATCAATTAATGTGATTTTGAAGTCAGAGTATCATAACATTTTTTTCTTCCATTGCCTCATTTGTATTCGTTTCCTTTTGAAATGATTTTACACTAACTTTTAGATAATTTTACGTTAGCTATTTTCTGGGTAAGATGAAGCAAGCGAAGCAAAAAAGGCAATGTAATTTTGCTTACAATTATCCCTATATTAGTCTTCTAACATAATTGAAGATAATTATACTCCAAGTTAAACTTGAAATTATTTGTGACGTTACATGCTAAGCAAAGATTTAGGAAAAATTATGAGGATTTGAGAAATTTGTTAATGACTACATGAAAATATACCTTTTTTAAATTTAAGCGAACACGTTACAATCAATAATTATATTAAAAGTAATTGTAATCTAGTGTGATTAAGAAATAAAATTTAATTATCATTTTGTAATTTCTTTCACCACAGTAACTTGTAACACTAAATTTATTTTACATTAAAATATCAATAAAAATTAGAAAAATTTAGAACCATAAAGATATTAAAATACCTTTTATAATTGAAATACAGAAAATACAGGTTTTAGATCAAAGATATTATATTATTATTGCATTAATTCTCTGATTTCCTAATTCCAATTCTCAAAATATGAGATTACAAATCCAATTTGTGATCAGAATTTCATTCGATTATAAAACTATGGTTAAAACTGCTTTATTCAAATTTCACAAATTTTTGCAACATATAACTTGGTTTTTTTACACATAAAAATATCAATGACATTGGAATTTCCAATTATCTTTCAAATTTATGCAATATATATTGGGTTTCTTTCTTGTAAATTAGAGCATTAGTGAAACGAAAAATTTTTCTCTATTAAAATTTTACTTATTAAAAGAAATAATTAAATGTTATTTAAATATATAGAGAAAAATTTATAAAGATTACAGAAAGCCACACAATATTGGAAATTCTACAGACATTTTTTATAGGACTTAAGAACCTTTCTTTTCCACAGCTCATATATTTCATACAGCAGCTGTTAGCTAAAAAATGTACTGTAAAATATTAGTAACTGCAATTTAAGAGCCGTTTATATTATTTATATTATTTTTTATATTTTAAACAGTTTATATAATTTTTATATTTTAATAGCAGTTTATTCAGATAATAAGAATAATATTAATTGATCATACAAACTCAGCTATTTTTCCATCTTCAGATTTTGAATTTATACAAGATATATTTTTCAAATTTCGATATTTTATTACTGTAATTTAAAAATTCTTTTCATTGCTAGCGTAGAATCTTGCTTGCTAAGTGAAAAGGTTTTCTACTTCATCTATAAGAACATCAATTTAAAGCAAAACTTATGGCAACGAGTAAGAGCTTTCTTTTTCATAATGTTTTAAATGCGAAAACTAGCTGATTTGATTATCTTCAAAAGTAGTATTTAACGTCTTAACCTTCAATGAGCTGCTGACAAGACGGTATCACAGTTACTTTCAAAGTTGAATTTCTTTTGACTGACATGAATTGCTGAACATGCCATCTTATTTTGCCATGAAATTTAAAATTCTTTTCGCTCAAAAATCAAATAAGAAATTCAAACTAAAGCTAATATGAATTTTAAATATCCAAAGGCTTCTTCATTTTAAAAAGTAATCGATTGTAAAATTTAAATATAGAATTAAATGTATTTGTAGTAGTCACTTTTTAAAGTAACAATGCAGAAGAGAATTATAAAAAACTTTAAAGAGTGTTTTAAATTCTTTTTTCCCTTTTTTATGATGAAGATTCATCTTTTCACTGAATGTAAAAACCCCCCCCCCCCAAATTTCATAACATTTCAAAACGCATTTTCCTACAAAATTTTCGTTTCAAATATATAAAAATAAAAATATTCTGAGTTTATAAAAATACTAGCGCATTAAATACTAGCGCACACTGATTTGAATTTCACGGATTAAAAAAAACTATTTTTACTGAAATTTTTCGTTAGGTTAATAAAAATTCTATATATTTGATTTAGAAGTGGCACCTAATACAAAAAACACTGAAAATGTAATAAAAGCAGAAAAGTTTACAACCCCTTTCTGGCATTAAAGAATAGTTTGCTCTGCAAGAAATGCTTTTAAATCATATTTTGCTATATATGAAGGACATTTGAACACATTTTGACACTGGAAAACAAATTACTATTAACTAAAAAATTACTGAAGTATTTTAGTGCTAGTAAGCAGAAAATAACCATGCAGTAGATAAAAGCTACAAATATTTAATTAGAAATGACACTTATATGTAAATATAAGATTTTTATATTTCATTTAGAAGCCGAAGCAAACCACAAAAAAACCACTGAAAAAGAAATAAAAGCTATACGTTTACAACTTGTTGTCTGGATTCCAAATTAGTTTGTAGTTCAAAAAAACAGTTCTTCTATCAATCAGATTTTGCAATCTGTGATGGAAATATTTATAATTTTTAAAAGTGTAGAATCAATTACTATTTACTCAAAAAATACTCAAATAGTGTGAAGGTGGTAAATAGAAAAGAGGCAAGCAGTAGATGAAAAGAGCATATCTTATT
>JAPMOR010074618.1:274337-291887 GCA_026543865.1 Argiope aurantia
CGACATTAAAAGTTCTATTTTTAATACTTATATTAGATTACGCCAAGTTTGTAACTTTTATAGCAATGAAATTTTAAAATATAAATTTGTTTCAATTTTGCCTTAAACCCTTTTTTATAATTTTCCAATTTTGTTGTTTTCATGCATTTATGTGGGGTAAAAATTTACAAACTTCAACTGATTTTATATTAGTTCAATAAAATTTAGACAATAACTTTAAATAATAATTTCAAATCAAATTTCTTGAAATATTTTAGCAATCCTTTATATCAGACATTTTAAATTTATAAAGGAGCTTAATAAGTATTTTTACGGCAGAAAAGAACAGAATAAAATAAGCGACTGTTAAAACATGTCATAACGTAAGCATTTTTAAATTCTTCTAAAACTGCTCTTAAAATATCAAGAAAAGGTCGTTTTAGAAGAGTATTTCTTGGTTTCATGAAGTGGACTTACGAATATAAAATATTTTGCAAGCACCAAACTTTAATAATTAAAAGTTTACTTGAATCTAAAATAAGTTTTGAGCAAAACATTTCAAGACAATTTCAAACACATGCCTTTGGAAAAGATCTAAAAATTAAATTCAAACTTATTGTTTAGCTCTATTGAAAAAAATAGCTAACTTTTTTCGCCGCCAATAGCTAGGCTGAATAAAAAGTTCCTTAAACTTCAAAATCCCTTGTACACTTCAAAAGCTTTAAGAAAACACGAAAAACATCAAATTCCTCCAAAAGCTGTAAAAAAAGTATTCAAAACAAGCAAATTTCACGCTATCTATGGTATAACTTAAGGAAAACTGAGATTCTCATATTATGTTCTACATCGTTGCTTGAGATTAATTTGCATATGATATTCCTCTATTTGCATCACACATAGTTCATGCGGTTCTGAAGCCGGTACAAAGATATGTCCCTCGACTCATTTCCATCACAATTCTCTTAATTGTGAATTATTCAACCAAAAGAAGAAAAAAATAAAACTAGTTAATTTTAAATGAAAACATGTCTTAGTAGTTCTTGATAAACAGGTGTGAAATTTGCTCATTATCATTCTTAAACATATGCAAGAATGAGCCCGGAATGAAGAAGGATAATGTTGCGAAATAAAAACATACCTTTTCAGTAGATACGCATTGATATGGTCCCGCCTGAGTATTCTTTGGAGAACATTTCATTCGGATATAATGTTTACAAACTTGAATTCAAAATGTGTTTTGTTTTACCAGTTTTAAAAAGAGAGAGAAACTGCGAAGCATTTTGAGTTGGATGTCAATATGCTATGTAAATACGGAAAATAATTTCCGTAGGAGTAACTCTGAGGCTAGATTATCATTTTCTTTCTGTCAGAATTTTATTCAACTTCTTTGAAGTCATCTTTTTGTACTATTTATGACTTTACCGTTAATTCTAACGAGCAGCAAAAACGGCTGACGTTATTTAGATTATTTAGTGACTGATTTCATTCATATTTTATTTTATAGATGTAAAATAATAAATGAAAAGTATAAAAGCAAAAATAAAGCATTCAGTTGAAGCATCTCAATGGAGATACGGAAAACACGCGTCTTTGCTTTTTCATGTGCAACTGAATCAGTCCTTTCACAAAATAGAATGTCTGTCGAAACAAATTGTTCATAGTTTGATTGCATTTTTTTCTATCTTTCAAAATTTCTATTATAAATTAAATATGATGGGAAAATTTTCCAACCAATCTAACAACTGCCGTTTGCTAGCTTACCTGCCAATCTGGTTTGACATATATTTTTTTAACTCTAAAACAATACATTTCAAGTAGCCATTTTATACAATAATGTAAGATACCTCATATAACAATAGTGAAAGGAGTCCAAATATAAAATCAGTTATTCATTGATTATTTTTCCGCAAATGTTTTCTGACTATAAAAAATCTAATTCTTTTACTTCATTAAAATATATAACATTTAGCTTATGTTAACAAACATTTAAAAGATTGCATTGTACACATTTCTTATTTTGTTTCAATGTAACTATTTTAATTGATGAATTTATCAGTAAATGTTAAGCGCTGCATTAGCAGTCTTCATTAACCTCCGATGCTTACAATTTATCCTAGCCGCATCGGTTGCATTGAAGTCCGGGGAAACGAAGAAGAACCGTCGGTAAATTAACACGTTCTAACGATTGAGACAATGTTTATGAATCCAGCCTTACGTTGGCTTTTCAACAAGCGGAGTGTGATTGTTTGTGCTTATTTTATTCAATGAAAGTATGCATTATGAAATATTAAAAATTAATAAAATAATCTGTTGATCCCTTTCTACGTATATAATGGCTCGATTTTTAAAAATGTAAATACAATGGGTGACAAATTTTTAATATTAATTTATCAGGATATTTTATTGATAAACATTAATTATGAGGTATGAATTTTATGTAAGCAGTTATATATGAAATAAAATTTGCTATAGTTTGAAAGAAGAGCTGAAAGCAAGCGAAACTGTCAAAGAAACCCAAAGCAGAATGATAAATAACTTCTTTTGGAAGCTGCCGCTTCAACATACATGAGTAATTCTTACTGTGTTTTCTTTTATTGTTTCAAAAATCTTATTTTAGTCAAACATTGAGTGAGATATTTATATTTCAACTGGGTATTGTAAAATAAACTATAAATATATTTCTAAGTATGATTTAGTTTTATTTAACAACGTGACGTTAACAAAATGTGAGAAGAAATACTTGAATTATATTGTGTAGATAATTACAAGTTACAATTGATTTGCAAGGATAAACTTCATAGTTCATTGAACATTTTTTTAAAAATTAAAAGATAATTTTTTAACTTTTTTTAACTAACAATTCCAAAATCGGACTGTTAATGTTGAGGTCTCTAAAACCATAACGACATTTTCAGCAAAAATCAGTTAAATCTTTTCTTCAGCAACAAATTTATGAATCATAAAGGTGAATCTTAGGTGCTCTAAATAAAAATACGATGATCTTTTTCTGTGTATTATTTTGGTGTTTCAGGTAATGTTGCGATGAGTTTCTGGTATTTAATATTTTAACGTATTATTAGGGAAGAACATCTTTTTATAGGCATTAGAAGATAAATATGAATCTAATAGAGCAAAAGAGGGTGGATGGATTAAAATACAAAGTGTTTTGAGGGGAATAAACTAGAGAAACTGTTAAGGTATTTAGAAGAAAACTTGATTATAAAGTCTCTCAATTTAAATTTAAACTTTCTTAATAAATATGTGAAAGAATTAATATATTTTGAACTAAAAATTTAAGAATAATCAAATTTATGAATGTTGGACAGTAACCAGTTAATAAGATGTGCTTGTTAAAATAATGTTAGAAAAATGTTTTGATTTATGATGTGTATTATGTTTTATTGATAAACATTAGAGGATACGTATGAGTTTTATGTAGTAAAGTGTGTAGTGGAAATAAAATTGAGGGCGTTTTGAAAGAAAGGGACGAAAGCTGGAGGAACTGTTAAAGCAGCCAGAGGCAAAATGACACGAAACGTCTCTCCGAATCCAAATGGTATGGGGGTGGGGAGAAGAAACAGGCAGGTAAGAATAGAAATGCTCCACAATGTTATCATTTCCCTCTGACTCGAATGTGAAGGGAACGTTTCCCATTCTTAGGTATCTGCAGCGAGCATGCATACCTTGAGAAAGAAATCTTAGAAATGAAGGAAAATTTTTAGAAAAAATATTTCTAGAATGAATTTAGTTCTTAATTGATTTAAGGAAGAAAATCCTTCTTTTGCTGATTTAAATAATATCAAAACATCTAAAAGTTTTAAAGCAGATTTCAGAAAATAATTGTCTAGAGGAAGACGTAAAATAGTTATTAACGTCAGTTTTGAAATGTAGATTAATAATGGTGATTCTTGATAAATTTCAGAAAGTAATGTGAGTTTTATATTTTTAAATTTTCATGTAAGCATATATGAAGATGAAAAAAATCACAGAATTAAATGAAAGTTTTAGGAAAGTACATTTATAGGATGAGCTTCGTTTATATGCAGTTGATTTAGGGAAAGAAATCACTTCTTGAGAATTTAAATAATATTAATTGCATTATAATGTTAAGGGAACATTTCCCATTTTTATATTTCTGCAATATGCATGCCTACTAAATTGTTACAAAATCAAAACTTAATGAAACTTTCTAAAAAAAAGTAATTTTACGGTGATTTCAGAAGATAAAATGCATTAGCACTGTTTTAACACAAATGAAAATTTAAAGCTATTTAAGAAGATTTTCGGTGAATATTTTTAAAAAAGAATAATAAAATTTCTTTTCAGACATTTAGTTAAGTTTATAAATCAAATAGTAGCTTTCAGATACCTTTAATAAATAGTTATTCGATTACTACGAGGCCTTTCGCATTTCTAGAAAACTTTGTGATGGAAAAATTCTAAATTTGTTAATAAACATGCTGAAATCAATGAAATTTAGCAGTAAAAGTAATTGAATGCTGGATTTAATTCATATATACTTACAGAAGAAAATTTAGATATAATAAGTCTTAATGTTACTTTTGATTTATACTTAGTAAGAATAAATGAAAGAGCACTGGCGTTCAAAGGTACATTCAGCATGCTGGGGAAAAATACGGAGCTTACTGAATTTTCATAAAAAATATTTCTTGAGTGAATTTAGTTGAAAAACTACTGGTTTCAAGGAAAAAAAAACATAATTAAACATGAGAAAATACTTAAAATACCTAGACTATTCATCATTAAGAAATTGGCACAAAAAACGTAATCAAAAATACCTATTTTTTTATAAAAGAATATGAATTTGCAAACTTGATTTTATTTAATAATTTATTTTGATTTTATTAATAACTTATTTGATTTTATTAACTTGATTTTATTTAATAATACTAGTATTATATTTCTTCTGGAAAAAAGACCAATATGATTTTTGTTGAAAGTAATTACAAATTTTACATGTATAAAAGGTGTTTTTTTTAAATCTATAATAATGCATTGCCTTATTCATTAAGAAATACTTAAATAAATTTAAAATGAATGATTTGAGAATTGATATAAAGGATTCTTTCGTTAAAGACTAGTATGCAGCAATTAGCAATTAGAATTCAGTAAAGTAATAGATAATAAATTTTTTAAAAAATGTACTTATCTCATATATAATAACTGAAAATTTCAAATCCATCATAGACAGAATAGATGAAAGCTCTTCTTTCAAGGTATTTATATAATTTAGACTGTTGTATTTCTTATAGACGTGATTTTATTTGTTGAACAAAGATATACTTTGAATTTTTTTCTATAAAATGCTTATTTAAAGTTAACTTTAATTTTGAATAAACAGTTATTGAGATATAAATAAGTAACAATAACGCGTAACTTTTCATTAGTATATTTACTTTGAAAACAGTTTAATTATTTTTCATTTGAAGTCTATCTTTATATAAATTTATTATACAATGGTATGTTTAAATTTTGTACAGTGTGCAAAAATACATTTACCTATAAATAGTATTTTCTTCTAAAATGAAAGATTATTATCAATAGCATAATAAATTTAAGAATATTTATTTGAATAGAATTAAAGTCCATTTTTGATTTAAATGAATTTGTTCTAAAAATGTATCAGTATCCTAACTTGAATGAAAATGAAAACTGATTTCATGTCACTGAAAATGTTTTCGCATTTTATGAAAGATTAAAGATTTATTGAATTTTTTTGAATAAATTGGAATAATATTAACTGAAATCATGCTAAAGGAAGAAAACTAAATAAAATCAAATAGATCTGCCAACAATTAGCATTGTGTAAAATTTAATTAAAAAACTGCAATGAATTTAATGCAAGCGTCTTCATCATGCATATTGATTTGTTTTTCAAGGAAGTAATTTCTGTAATAAGACCAAATTTCAAACAAAATTCATTAATTAATTCAAAATTGATTTAAAAAAATTATTCGTAATTTTTATGCTAAACCTTCGTAGTTTAGTGTAAAAATTACGAAAGAAATGGTATAATTAACTGTGTTTTAAAAGCATTTTCCCATAAGAATCGGCAAATCTAATTAATTATACATTTATTTATTTATATGCAAGCAGATTAATTATATGAAATTTGAAAAAAGAAGATGCTTGCAGAAATTACTCTTGAATGAAGAGAAAAATAAATTATAAGTCTAAACAAACATTTTTCGCGATGGAAACACGCACAAAATGCATATAGTTGTAAAGATTTCGAATGTTAGTTGAATATTAGTTATATCTTTTTCTTAGTTCAAAAAAAGTTTTTTTTAAACTGAGTATAATACTTTTTAACTATGTGTATGGTTTCTGGACGTTTGATTTGTTAATTTGATTGTAAGGCTTTTATTGGTTACAATATATTGTTACAATAATAAAATTCCATTATCACGGAATTTTCAATAACTTATATTTTATATGCAATAAAATTTTAGTTCACTGTTCATGATAAAAATATTAATTTGCTGCCTGTTTAAAAAGCAACCTTAATGAACTAACTGATGAAATATCTGTTTTTTACAAGACTGTTGCTTTAATATTTAGAAAGGGTTGCAGAAACATCTTACCTGTTGCAAAGCCAACGTTTTCCATTTTTGAGTCAGACTAAAAAAACTATATGTGATACCTACCTCAAAAATACATTCAAATCAAATCTAAAAGTTAAATTTGCTTGTTCAACTCCTATTGTTATAAACAGTTTAAATTTTGCGTAGATTGACATCCCATTGACCACTATGTTTTTTTTTATTATTATTATTATTATTATCATTTTTGCTGTATTCTCTTTCTATTAATTCTCAAGAACGAAATATTGTATTGCTTATTTTTGTTTTAACGCTCGATAGTACTTTACTAATATTGGACACCTTTACGCAGTTTTGATCAGTCATCTTTTTTACACGACACATTCATTCACACCTAAAATATGTTACAAGAAGTGTATTACATTATGACTTGAGATATGAATATAGAAAATTCATAATTAGATTCGCTTACTACAAGATTGAATAGAAATGAAATGGTTTTATCGTAATTGAAAATGTAAATGTTTTTTATATGTCGATGTCTAATACGATCAAATTTCTTTTTAATATTCATTTATTTGATCATCAAAAGATCACGTAAGCAAGAATATTAGTAATTGATTAAAATCAGGGAACGAAACATACCTAAAAATAATTTGTTTGCACTACTTAAACACAGAAGTTAATTAGTAAACTTAATCTATAAAATTACTGTAAAATATTGAATTTTATAGGCTACCACAAAATATAGACATATTACTACTACAGAATGACAAGTAAGAATAGCATACGGCAGTTTCTTTAAATTTAAATAATAAGAAAAATTAAATATGCGACAGGTGATTAGATATTTTTGGGAAGATTAACCCTGTAACGACTGTTCGGGCGGTTTCGGGAAGGAAGTTGCTTATCATTTATGTCGAGGAAAAACGCTTCATTATTAAAGATAGAAAGGAATATAAACTTCAAATGATCAATATTCCTCCAATATTAAATATTCTTCCTTTAATTTATCCTTGTTATATTTGGATGAAAAAGGTTATCACTGAACATTTTAATTTCAAAACATAACATAAATTATTTAACTAGATCGCACAAAAACTTGAATAATGTTTAACAATATGTTATTTGTTTTCAGTAAATCATCTATAAAACATTTTCAATTGTTTAATCTTTTAAAAAAGCGTTTTATTTTTTATAAAATCCCATTTGTTTTTATTTTCAAATATATTTTTAAATGTCCGCTGGTGCATTTATTAATATGAGCAATTATCTCTATCTTTTGTTATAGAACATGATTTGGAAGCATTCTAAGCAAATTAAATTTTATATAAAGAAAATTTGAAATTACTTTTATTTGAAATCATTATTCAAGTGTTGAAACTTTTTCTTATGAAATTAAATTTTTCATGTGCCACAATAATTTATTAATAATGCTTTAAAACTTAAACTTTAATTTAATTTATTTATTCAAATAAATGTTTTATTTTTAATTCAATTCCTAAAGTTATTTATAAAGTCTCTATTGTTTTTTGATAATCAAATCAAAGTTAGCGCACTTAAATTATTTCATAATTTCTATGTCCTAAAATATGACAATAAAGTTATCCAGAAAGAATCTTGATAAAACTATTCTCCAAGTAAATTCAATTTTGCTTTTATAGAGAACTGTTCATTATATTTAAGGAAGGTATTATTTAGTTTAATGAATTTGAATTACTACTGATTGACGTATAGTTTCATATTTATCACTGTTAAAATTTATTTTCTTATTGATTTTGTTATTTTTATGATTTTAGTGAGTTTCAAAGAAGAATTTAAATAGAAATTAAGTTATTGAAGTTCATTTTTGCCTAAGTTGATGCCTATAGTTAATCAGACTAAAAATCTAAGTTTTAGTTATTACAAATTTTCGATATAAATTGTAGTTTTAATTTCCAAAATATTAAATAAAATGTGCTGAGTTATTTCCTAAAGAGAAATAAAAATATTGAACGTTGGCACTGCCCGCCTCCTAAAAACACCGTCACACCTGCCGCATACCTAGAATGACACTCACTGGGAAGGAAAATTGCTTACCTCTTCTTCGGTGCAGGTGTGCACCGAGTCCATGCTTTGGCTCAAAGTCAGCGGGCTGTTGTTACTGCTCGGTGTTGACATCCCTTCCCAACTCATAAAAAAGAATCTTTAAATGAAGAGGGCCAAAACAAAAATATTTGCAAGCAAAAAGTCAGATAGCGTTTGCCTATCTCTAGTTGCAAGTCTCTAAGCACGTGTCTTTTTGATTCAGATGGTCCGCTTCTGCGCTGTGACTAGCCCAAACGAACGGAATAGAACTACGAGAAGTTCTGGCTGGAGTACGGATTGATAAAGCCTTCTCTTGCTCTCGTTTGCTTCCTACGTCCGATAGAAACATCCCGCTCTTCTTTCCAGGCTTGGCGACAGATCGCGCAACGCTCCTGCTTACCTGTGCGCCCGTTGGCAGGTTTTCGGAGGTAAGGGATGAAGCTTGTTATATTTTATTCCTTTTTATTCATCTAAGCTGAGATTTATAATGGAAGACAATATTTGGTATGAAAGATTTTAGTAATCCATCATTAAGAAAAAAAAGTCATAAATATGATTAAATTCATATGAACAATTACTCCGACTGGAATGATCATACCAACTTTCTTCGTGCAATGTTGAAATGTTTCCCTCATTTTATTCAGAGCGCCTCTTTAATCCTTCTTTAACATCTCTTTATTATTATTTTCTTTCCGCCTTTTGAATTCGACCCATAATGCACCATTGCTCATTTATTTTGTAAAAGAGACTATGCGACTTTCAATGTTTTCATTCAAATTGTAAATTACCATGCTCATTTGTTCAGTATTCACATATTCAAGACATTATTCATTTATTATTTTTGGTGTTTCGTCATTTTTATTTTATTCTGGTCATTTGTATGACCTTTCGTAAGTGACTAAAGTGTAATTTTTTCTTATTAATTAATCGGTTACATCTACAAGTAAAGGAAGAGACCTTCAAGAACTGTAAAAATGAAGATGTGGCATGATATTAAGTAGGTATATCTTGTTTAGCAGGATTTTTTCAACTTTTTAACTTGGCCAGCATTATTTGGAGAGCGATGTGGTTTCAAATTTACATTTAAGTAGCTGGACGATCAAAGTGAAAATAATATCATTTCATCCCAGAACATGAAATTGTATTAATAATAAAAAAGCTTTTTTTTCAAATGTTTTTTATGCTTTTATATAACCAGTCGATATATAATAACTATGTTTCATAGTTTCGTAGGGACTGAGCGTATTATCCTTTGTTCCATATAATTTGTTGAAGCTATTCTTTGCTTTTTTATATAAGTAGAATTTATAGTGATTATATTATATTCAACGGGATAGTTTTAACTTTTTTACTTTGTAAGTTCTGTTTAAAGAGGGGCATTGCTTACAACGGACATTTGAACGGTTAGAATGGACAAGTAGAGGAAAGAAAATATAATTTTTGATCCGGAAATATGAAATTGCGTTAATAAGTAAGAGTTTTTTTACAGTTCTTTTCTTATAGTTTTATATAACCAGTCAATATGCAAACACGTCATTTCACTGCATCCAAAATGTTTCTAAAGTAGCTCTTAGTTTATTCGAGGCGTAAGATAAATCATATTTGGTTGGATGGTTTCAAATTTTTAACTTAATAATTGTCATTTGGAGAGTAACTTTGATCGAAATAACATTTGAGTAGTTGGATCGGAAGAGTTAAAAAAAACTCATTAATCCAAAATCATAAAAAAGTAAGAGTTTTTCAGTTGCGCTTTTATGGTTTTATATAACCAATCAAGATTCAACCATGTTATCTCATTGTTTCTAACAGAGTTTTAAGGAGCTTTTTAGTTTAATTTTAGGCATATTAATTGAAGGAGAATATTGTTAAAAATGTACGGATGAATAGAGAGAAAAATAAAATTACACACTAAAACGAATTTTTTTCTTTGTATTGTCTCTTTCTTTTTTCTTATTTAATCGTGGCATGTAATATGTATTTTAGAAAATGTATATATTTCATGTGTTAGTTATATATTTTATGAAAAATATTTCTAAAGTGAATTTTAATTCAGATTCAAGCTGATTATAGCTAAATACATGCATATGAATTATTTTTAATTGCTTTACATATGAATTGTTTTTCTGAAAAAGCACCATTTAGCACCAAAAAAACCAACTAAATAAAAATTCATTATATGGTAAGGAGGAAAATGAAGAGGACTAACTTTCTATTCTGATTTCATTTAATAATAAAATTCCTTAATCTACGAAGCAGGTTGAATGATTAAAACATTTTGTTAAAATTTTGCTTATAGAATGATGTTTTACTTATGGATGCTGCTTCAAAAAATTGAATTCATGTCATGTATTTTAAATTTGATAAGAGTGGTACTGTATTCATTTTTTTTCTTTCCGATGAAAGTTGTCTTGATATTGCTATCTTAAGGCATAAAAGTGCTAATTTTTAAGTTAACTAAAATATTAACTAAACACTTTAAAGTGTTAACTAACACTTTAATATTAATTAACCAAACACTTTAAAGTGTTACCTAACACCTAAAAATTAATTAACTAAACACTTTAAAGAGTCAACTAACATCTAAAAATTAATTAACTAAATACTTTAAAGTGTTAACTAAAACTTAAATGTTTACTAACACTAACATTAGCTAGCATTAAAGTGTTAGTTAACACTTAAACTAACTTAAGAATTAACTAAAATGAAAACATAATGGTTCTTCTTTTCATTAAATTCTAAAATGAATTCATTTGTGTATAATATATCCTAATAGTTTGGTTTGACGTCGCCTCAATGAATTTCCTAATAAACAAGCAAGGAATTAGCAGGACATCCCATTTTTAATAAATCAAATAGTATTTATAGAATTATTGTGATTTTTATTTTATTTTCATGGTGTTCAATATTCAGCACTTTCAAGAATTTCAATGATTTTGTGATAGCGTAAAACAATGAAGTCTTGCCGATCTCTTTTATATCGTTGTTTCAGTTACTATAACATGAAAACCTTCCAAAACTTTACATGCTCGTCGTTTCTAAAAAGCTTTTATGTTTCGATATGTCACATTTGCATTTTATTATTACATACATTTGCATACTTATGTGATTCAAAACATTTATTGAAGCATTTATGACTTAACGTCTTATGTAAAGTACCAAAAAATATTATCTTTATTAATTAACTAAAAGTTGTAATTATGTCAATACATTGTTATTTGTTAAAGCATGGAGCCTGGAAAGGAAATTAGGAAGAATTATAAATATAATGTTTCAAAATTTGCTTCTGAGGAAATATCTATCTTAAATTTCCTTAAAAAATAATTTCAATAAGACGCTGATAGTACTTTTGCAAATTAATGGTAATTAATGATTATTGCTTCATGAATAATTTTTTTACAAAATTTCTAGAAAAATAGTGCAATTAAGTTTCGGTGTCAGAAAAGTGCTTGATCTGCAAATTACTAGGTGATAATTGTTTGTGTCTTTCTTTAAAGGTTTATTGCAGTAAAGAAAATAAAATTATTAATTAATAAAATATAGACGCTTTGTTTTAAAGGATGATCAGCATTTTGTTGAATTATTATAAAAGTTGGTGAATTGACGCATTTTGCTCTTTATCCTCCTTGTATGTAGTAGAAAAGAATATGGTTCGGGCAGAGATGAGAAATATGTTAATGTTGCAATTCTTAGAAGGATTTTCTGTAAACATATTAAAAGGATATTCATTTCAAATCCCTTGGCAGGCGATTGTGTTAGTAAATAAAGTTGATCATCTTTGAAAAGTACAAGGATGAAAAAGTACTCCATCTTCTTTCCTTTGAAAAGCATTCCATATTCTTGAGTTAAGTTTTTAGAAATACATATACCCTTTATTAACGACATGCTTAGTTAGCTATTAGATAATTGGAACTTATTAAGTTTAAATCAATTCTTCATAATGGATTGATGAAATTTTTCATATTCAGTATTATTTAGATAATTATCAGTCAAAAAATGGGAAGATGTCCCATTTCTTAATTCGTTTCTGCATCTTGACATCACATACAATTCTTAATGCACCCTGTTTAATTTTTTAATTATTTCTAATAGCAAAACATGTCTTAATGAGCAACTAAACATTTACTACCTAATGGATATCGAAAAATATTATTCTCGCATTTGTCTAATTTTAAGTATACTGAAATAATGTGTTTAAAAGATTATTTTTATCTTCTGAGATATATACTTAATATTTATTTTCTTTTTCATCAAATACCAATCTGTGTTTTAAAGTAATAGAAAACATTATCGACTTGTATATTTTGGAGAACTAAATATGTATTGATCATACCTTCCGAAAATGTGAATGTAAATTTTTGTACTTAATGTCTTGTTAACATTTTTTATGGATCTCTGATAAACTAATTAATTTCAAGCTATATAGAAATAAAACTATTACGAAATACAGATTCACAAAAAACTGGATTTAAAACATTTCTTACAATGATACGTATAATTCAAAATTCAAAGTTCATATATAATATTATGGTATCGAAGCGTCATGAAAATAGATTAAAATAACACTGTATATTTGTAATTGTCACTCTTCTAAGAAGGTATCTTATATAAATATAAGAAAAATTGATAAGTATATTTTTAAATCATAAATGCTTTTATAAATTAATTATTTAACAGAAAAGGTAAATGATTTGAAGTCATTCCTTTTTAAAAAGAATTTTTTTATTGATTTACAATTTTTTTTCAGAAAAAAATTGAAATGGACGACAAAATATAAGCATATCTGGACATTTGCTATATTATATTCTTATATTTCTAGTACGGCCAAACTAGTTATGTGGTTAAATATTGATCAAACTATTTTGAAAAAAAAATGAAAATGAGAGAAAGGAATAAACCTGATTTGATATTTAGTAATCTTAAGTCCGCAGAATTCCTTTGATTCATATATTTTTTACATTTTTTTTTGTCTGACGAGTCTGAAAATACTTTCCCAACAGTATTTAAAAAATTACATAGTTTCACTAAACAGAGGGAACATTTTAAGTCATATTTTTTCGAACAACTTTGGGATAAACACAGTAACTAAACCTGTTTTGTCCCTTGATATCTTAAATTCTTATACAGATTGTTCTGATTTATTTGATTTCGTATATCTTAAAAGATGAATCTATAAATATATTTCTTGTCTACTACTCCGGAATCCATATTATTCCCAATTGCATATTTAGTTGTTTTTCTACCATGCGAATGATGATAAGTTTTCTTTCTTTATTGTTCGTGGCATGTAAGACACCCCTGCACGCGTAAGAAAGGTTGTCTTGGAGAGTACTTCTAGAAAAATGCGCAAGTTTTTATCGTTCCGGTACACTCTGAAGAATCCTAATCGCTTTTTCAGTGGAAAGAAACACTTCCCGTATGCAAGATAAAGAGAGCCTCTCACTATTTCCAAATACGGTACAAAAAAATGAAACGCATGAAAACGTAAAACATGGCATCTGACCGCCCATACCCATGAAGGTGGGGTGTATTATATGTGCAAAAAAATTATAGGTTGGATAGGAAACTGCACACTATGATTCTTTGAAAGATAGTATGTATCGATGATATACTTGTATTTGCTTTAGTCTTGTCGTGAATGATCGTACATATGATTTTTGTCATGGATTTTGCTCTTCAATTTCCGAAATTCGAACCCATCTTGAATTTTTAATCATAGTAAATATGTTGGAAAATTTAGTGGTTTTTAAATAATTTTAAATAATTAAATAAATGAAATGTTTCTGTTTATAGCAAAAATCTATAAATGAAAAACAGTTTCAAGAACCTCCGAGTTCGAATGCTTCATTTTTGTTTGCACATGATTTCGGGTTGCTTTTAATCTGCTTTTAAATGTAACGCAGCCAAATGTAGTCAAAAGAAAGTTAACAGCTATTAATAGGCAATTTTATCTTAAAACTGGTTATCAATGCATATAGGCCGATGGCGAAATAATTTCTATGATTCCCCACAGAAGAAAAAGTTAATTAATTTCTTCCAACGTTATCGTGGCAGAAGAAATTTCCTTTGCATCAAAATTCAATAACAAGAAAATGAAGAATATTATGCAAGAATCAATCTAAAACTTTCATTTATATCAGGGCGATTTCCTTACTCACTTTTGCTTTGAAAAATTGAAAGTTCTGAAAGAAAAATTCACTTTTAAGGCGTTTTAAACTTAAAATCCTTCCTCTTTCACTTTCTCAACGTATTATATAACCTTCTTTTATTGCACAGTAAGCAAATTTAATTTACACTCATCGTGATATAAGGTACCAATAAGAAAATTCTTATTGTAATCATTTATCCAGGACAAGAAAACTAATTATTCCTCGTGAAATTTGATTGTAGAGCATGCACTTTTACACAGATTCATCGAAATTACTTTTTCAAAATTTTCCAGTCCCATTTCAGAATCATATTATCAAAATTTTTCTTTAAACTCCTTATTTCAAAAATTTTACTTAAGTGGGCGTTTTAGATTGAATTTATCAAATTAATCATTTCAAATTCCAGTTTCATTCATTTATGAAAGAAAGAGCAATTGATATCTATTGTTATTAAACGAATAATAAACACGTTTCCCTGCTTTACCTCTTAATTTGGATGTCGTACTAAATTAATAAGCATTTAATAGAAAAAACTCATTAGCAGTTAATAGTATAGATTTCTATAATTTAATTTACTATGCAATTAATTGCCATTTATTATATCATTATTTAACTGAGACGCATATATTTAACATGATTTTACTGAAGCTTCAAAGATTATTTTAACAATGTAATCTATGATATTTTTAATAAATTAAAACTATTTAAATTTGGGAATGACATTTAATGCCTTTTACCGAATTAATACATTAACGTGTGTTTCATAATAATTAGTTCAAAATTACAATTTTTGTTAATATTCATTTTATATATTGTATATGCTCTTCAACTATTTAAAGAGTCGAGCTTAGATTAATATGTTATTTACACTTCGAATGTTTGCAAATGAATTAATTATAGAAAATGTTTATTTGTCTTTTAAAAATTTATTAAGTCTAATAATCAATTTTAATTTCATTTATTTCCTTATAAATTAAACATTTTACATAATTTTTACAGTTTATGAATATAGTATTTCGCCAAAATTTCTTTATTGTGTGAAAAATACTGTAAACTTCTGAACATATATTTATTTTTTTCTAGAAGATTATTATTTTTAAATGAATTTTTTTTCCCTCTTTTCACTTGGTTCCTAAAGAAAAATAACATTTTATTCTTTAGGAGATGGGAGATTAATATGATAAAATAATTTCTATATTGCTTTGAACTTACATTATTCAAGAAGTTTTGATTAAATTTTACTTAATCAAAAATGTGGTACACTACAATCTAAATTATTTTTCGAGCACAGTTTTTTACTGTTTATATTATCTTTTTGTTAACAAATAAACTTCCTAATTATCAAAAAAATATATTCTGATTCCAACAATGTATACATGATGAAAAAAAAACCTACATAAATAAAATATGGAAAGAATCTTAAAAAAAAAAAGATAAGGATATGTTCCCACATTTATTTTTATTCTTTCAGTATGTACATTTCTTTTTATTTCATATTCTTTCGCAATTCTAACCATGCATACACAATGAAAAATAAGAATTTAAAATATAAAATGAATCATAATAAAAGGAAATGTACATAGAAAATACAATAAGATTTGCTATAATAAACTCAATGATTTAAATTGATCTTCTATTTTTGGTTTTATTTCTTTCTAATATCAATTAATTTGTCCGAAATACTTTTTCTGAAAATTTTTGAGACTTAAAATTTTGTTCGATCTCCTGCAAAGTGATGATCAATAATCTAAGAAAAATTTCACGTAAGTGAAAAATTTCGAACAAGAAGCAACAAAAAAGATAAATAGATAATAAACAAAAAATCTTAATTCATTTGTATGCATTTTAAAGGAAATAAAGAGGTAAATAATAGAGCTTTATTTATTAAGCTGAATATAGAACACAAATGGGATAGTTAACATAAATTTAAAATTTTTATTCTTATTTGAAACCCGAGTTTAGCAACAATCCTTGTACATCTATTTTCACTGTAGAAGTACTTTACTTGCAGAAAGCTCTCACAAGCTGAAGTCAAAAGCTGTTGCTGTTATACATATTCTCTTTTCAAGAGTAATGTTGCTACTTACAAGTTCTTTTAAACTCTTTCAAATATTTGTTAGTTGTATTTTTAAGCAAAATACATATTATAAAGAAAATATTCCTTGTGCTATAAGCACACTCCGCATATCACTTAGTATTCTGTTCATTTTTCTCCAAATTCATCGCCCGGAACTAGAATATATATATTTTTTTTATCTATGCAGTTGAATCAAATTATTTCGCTTTTCTTTCATAATTGTTTAGTTCACAATTAGATAATCAGTGATAATGAGTTACAACTAAAGTATCGAGAACTTTTAAACTCGATTCGATTTGTTGAATCGAAATTAACTTCGATTCAACAAATGATAAGGCAAATATTTAACATATACAAAAATATAAGCGAATAAAATGGTTCAATAGTAGTTCAATATACCGTACTTATTTAAAGAACAACATATTTTAAATAAAATTAGTTAACAAAATGCTAGTATAAATTTACAAAATTATAAATAATTCTCTGACAAGGGGAGGGCACGAGGTTGAAAATACAGTTCGGGATAAGATTTCGTATACATTTAGAATGTTCATTAACGAAAATGATAAAGTGCAATGGCCAGTCAGTTTCGACAAAATGGCTCTTAAACTTTCTTCATAGTTTATATACTAATAATGTGCCACCGATGACGAGACGCGAGTAGTTTAGTGGTTAAGTCATTGGCGTAATGTTGAGGAGACCCAGGTTCGATTCTGGG
>JAPMOR010074618.1:296887-320646 GCA_026543865.1 Argiope aurantia
GTATAATCTCAAGTGAAAACATTTTTCCGGAAATTCATCAGAAAAAAATTATTTTTTCACAATTTAGGAATTGAATTTTGAAAGTTTTTTGCTGTTTTCGAAAATTTGAAATATTGTAGGAACCTCTTTTTAGCAAAAGTCCCTTCATTTGGCTCAAGATCGTAACTAAATTCTGTTAATCGGTCTGAAAAACGAAATAAACTAGACAAATGAAATGTGCTAAGTAATCTTAACACTAAAATTGTGAATTTCTTTCAAATTCCCTTTAAGTACAATGAATGAAAACTCTGTAAGATAGACAGATGAAATATGATATGCGATCTTAACACCAAAATTGTGTCTTTCTGTCAAATCTCATGTAAATACAATGAATGAAAACTCTGTAAGGTAGGCAGATGAAATATGCTAAGAAACCCTAACACCAAAACTGTGCATTTCTTTCAAGTTGCCTTTGAATACAAAGAATGAAAACTCTATAAGGTAGAGAGGGGAAATATACTATGTGATCTTACCACCAAAATTGTACGTTTCAAAACAGTACGTAGGTGTAACGTGTAAATTTCATGTAAATTCATGTAAAGCGTAATTTCATGTAACGTGTAAATTTCATGCACTCCTTCAGTGAGAAATTTATCTGATTTTCCATCACTCTGCATGTGAACATGAGTACTAAAAAGAGAAAAGAGTTTAACTGATAAAATTCCGCATATAATTTTATTAGTAGAATTGATGATATGTAACTAGTTTTAGACTAAATCAGTCAATCAGCTGGCACTTTGTTGATCTATCTAATAGTGCTTATGTACTACTCAGTAATGAAGGATTGAGGAATAGAAGGACGAAATTAAAAATGTAAACTTAAAAGCTAAATTTATAGATTTTTGTTTAATTTTCTAACAACGATATACTTATTATTTGCCAGTTACCCGTTTAAATAGTCTTAAAATAAAAATTATTGTTATAAATATGGAATGTCGAAAACATTTCCTTTAGGGGAAGTTACTAGACGGCTACTTTATTTTCCTCATAACTACGCTAAGTACAAAATACTTTCTGTAATAAATATTTAAGAGAGCAAAGGAAGTCCCTGCTGGTCTCTTCGCGCTGTATCAAGTTTGTTTTCATAATCTAACTCGGATTCTGAATTTTAAGACATTTCACAAAATAGCCCTCCTGTTACTCCAAAAAAGTGAAGCTATATTGGATAAGACATCAGAATTTATTTTCTCAAGAACCACATTTTGCTATACTGCGCCAAAACACATAGTGGAAAAAAGTAAGATATTAATCTGTCTATATTGAATTAAACGGCCAGCAGTTAAAAACTGGCAATAAAAATTGATAGTCGAATAAATATGTGTTATGCAACAAGTGTGTAAACTCCTGTAACGTTAAAACATATAATAAACACGTTTGACGGAATATTTTGAACGAATAGCATTTCTCAAGTTGTGTTTCTGGTGTGAAAATTAGTACGAAGTCAAAATTTTTGAGAAATTTTCATCCACTGATATTTGAAATAAAATAAAACAAAATATGTTTTATTCATAATGCGTTCAAAAATACACGTTTATGCTTTGACTGTCTGAACACTTATGCAGCATATATTTCTCGAAACAGATATTTCATGAAATTTCCATTTCCAATTTCTTTCTTTGTCTATTCTCGCAATATTGAATAAATTGTATTAAATTTCTGCATGATAAGTATTGCCGCATTGAAGAAAGACTGTAGAATCTCCATGGCCGAATAGTCGTGGCACTGGTCTTGTGATCAAGAGACCTGGATTCGAATCCTGCTAGAGACACTGAGATTAATGGTATATGTACTTAATTCCTTGATTTTATGTTTTCCTTTATTTCATGTTCCAGAAGTTACTGGACATTTCTTTAGTTTACCAGACAAGTGTTCTGGACTTTTCTTACTGCCTCCAGAAGAGTATTCTGGAACTTTCTCTGCTTATATAAAAGCAGAAGATTTGTCAGTTACTGTATTCTCAGTTCTGAGTTCAGTTAATAAATTGGTTTAGCTCTACCTCTTGTGTGTGTCATTAAGTTCTATACTAAAGTATCTACGTGACATTCTTTGGTGGAGGCGCCGGGTACGATTCCAGTCAGCGTGGAAACGCAATTACGAAGAAGCGATCAGCTTAAAGGCCTTGAACCAGAATTTGAACTTTATAATCCACCATCCAGAAAGACAAGGGAAATGCCTGTGGAACCAGAGACAAAACCGATCACCCTGACATCAGCACAGCAACAATACAGGAATCCCTCTATATTTAAAAGAGACGTAGGACAAGAACCCCAAACAAATGCCTGAAGGAATACGACAGAGTATCAAAATTCAACAGATGGGATGACATGACTTGTCTCGCAAATGTGTTCTGTTTTCTGGACGGCACAGCGAAGCAATGGTACGAAAATAATGAGGAAAAATTGACTTCCTGGGATGTTTTTAAATCAATGTTAAAAGAAGCATTTGGAGAAACACAGCACTATGTAAAGAAGGCAGAAGATGAGCTTAAGTATAGAGCTCAAAAACCTGGCGAAAGCACGCAATCATACATCTAAAGCGTGTTGGGATTATGCCATCAAGTCAAACCAGGTATGTCCGAAGAAGAGAAAGTGTCTCATCTGATGAAAGGAGTCGCCGAAGATGTTTACCAGGCACTTCTGACGAAAGAAATAACCATTAAATAGGACTTTATAAAATGGTGTAGAAAAATCGAAGAAATGCAGCAAAAGAGGATCCGTGGTAGGAAATTTGAAAGGATCCCAAATGTCGTAACAATGGCTGCAATTGACAAAAAGCTGGATCTGGCATCACTAATACGTCAAATAGAGCGAGAGGAGGTCCAGCGCCTTATGTCTCCAGTAGTCGATCCCGAAGTCCAGGACAAAGGCATTGAAGCCATTGTTCGAGAGGAAGTAGAAAATGCTTTGGCTCCTTTGTCCCAGACAACACCAGAGGGGCCAAAGGTCAAACCAAGACGCCAATCTACCTATGCAGACGTTGCCAGACGACCTATGCCCGTAGCACAGCAACCATAGAGGAAGACGGATGTCTGGCGCACCCCGATAGAAGACCCGTCTGTTTCCATTGTGGCCGCCCTGGCCATGTAGTTCGATATTGCCGTGATCGCAAAGCTATTTTTGAGGCATATCGGGCTAATAGGAGAGATTTCGGCCTTCCACAGTCGAATGATTGACGCTATGCCGACGAATACAGCCGACCAGCAGCCCGAGGTTTGTCGCCCAGCCCATCACGAGGACGATCGCCGACGCGCCGCTATAGATCTCCGTCGCCATATAGAAGATCCAGTCAATCTCCTAGCCGCAGAAATGAGGAAAATTAAGCGGTGTGACCTTATTTGGGGGTGAGGCCGCTAGTGACAAAAATCCTCCGATGCCGCAACATTGTGCCGCAAAGATGACAGGAAATAACATAGAAGTAATCGTCGACAATAAGCCAGTACCTGCCCTTTTGGACTCTGGAGCCTCATTTTCTGTAATCTCGGAGAAGTATCGTCGCCTACTGAAGAAAGTTATGTTTCCCACAACTAACAATGTTCTTTTAAAAGTCGCCGATGGAAATTACGTGAGACCAGTGGGAAAATGTACGCTTCGTCTCGAAATCAATGGACGACCTCAAGCTTTTGAATTTATTGTTTTGTCGCAATACAGTCACTATATCATCCTTGGTTGGGACTTTTTGGGCGCTTTCAAGCTGTTATTGATTGTGGCCGTTAGGAGCACTTGTTTCAAGACGTCCTTCGAGAATCCCAAATTCCAGACTCCAGCCGTTTATTCACGATAGAAGACTATACAGTACCTGCTCGTTCTATCAGAAAGATTACTGTCTTAGGCCGTAAGAACCTTCGAGCTATCGACGTAATAGTAGAGGGAAATAGGATGCTCCTCTTGAACAAGGAAATTGCTATTCCATCTACTATAGTTACGCTCCTTAATGGAAAAGCCGAACGATGGGTTGCCAATGGACAAGGAGAACCTCAGATCATCCCTAAAGGCATGTGCATCGCGTATGCCGAACCTTTACACGAAAACTGCGTAAATACCATAGATGAGGGATCGCCTTATTCCACGACCACTTCAAAGGCAAAGTTGGGTGTCATCGATTATACCACGATGATAGCTCCGGATTTGAGGATTGACCAAAAAGAAAGGATGTTTCATATACTCCACAGATTTTCAAAAATTTTCGATAAAGAAAGGGCGTTCAAGAACGGAAACCAACTCAATGTTAAACACCGAATAAACACAGGCGACCACTTACCTATTAGTCAGAGAGCTTACAGAGTGTCTCCATCCGAACGCCGCATTATCAGTGAGGAGGTAACCAAAATGTTAGAGAAAAACATCATTCAACCATCAGAAAGTCCATGGTCATCTCCAGTCGTCTTGGTCAGGAAAAAAGATGGAAGCTGGCGTTTTTGTGTTGATTATCGCCGACTCAACAAAATTACCAAGAAAGACTTGTATTCATTGCCACGTATTGACGACACCTTGGATTGCCTGAAGGGAGCAAAATATTTTTCGTCTATGGATCTCTACTCCGGTTACTGGCAAATAGAAGTCAATGAAGCCGATCGTGAGAAAACGGCTTTTATTACATCTGAGGGACTATACGAGTTTAAAGTGATGCCATTTGGCTTATGCAATGCTCCTGAAACTTTTGAAAGGATGATGGATAATCTTCTGTGACATTTAAAATGGACAATGTGTTTTTGCTATTTAGATGACATTGTGGTGTTCTCAGAAACATTCGATGAACATCTTCAGAGGTTGAATACCGTCCTTCAGTGTATACAGAACGCCGGCCTTATCCTTAATCCAAAAAAATGTCGCTTTGGAGCACAAGAGATAAAGATCTTGGGACATTTAGTATCCAGTGATGGCGTACGACCAGACCCAGAAAAAATAAAGGCCGTGAGTGACTTTCCCGTTCCTAGGAATATCCATGACATCAGAAGCTTTCTGGAACTTTGCTCTTACTATCGCCGATTTATCAAGGATTTTTGCCATAAAGCCGAACCTCTACAGTTGTTACTGAAGGGGGACACAAAAGTCTGTTGGGGACCTGAACAAATGGAAGCTTTTAATACCTTGAAGAAAGATCTTACCTCCGATCCTGTCTTAGGCCTTTATGACGAAAATGCACCAACGGAACTTCACACCGACGCGAGTGGATACGGAATTGGTGCAGTATTAGTCCAAATCCAAAATGGGAAGGAAAAAGTAATAGCTTATGCTTCTCGGACTCTGACGAAGGCTGAGAAAAACTATTCCACAACTGAAAGAGAATGTCTTGTGGCCATATGGGCTATAACTAAGTTTCGGCCATATCTCTTTGGAAAGGATTTCAAGATCGTCACCGACCACCATTCCCTGTGTTGGCTGACAGGACTGAAGGATCCCTCTGAAAGACTCGCTAGATGGGCGCTGCGACTCCTAGAATACGACGTGTCAGTGGTGTACAAAAGTGGAAGGAAACACAAAGATGCTGATAGTCTGTCCAGAAACAAATTGAAAGTCGATGCTTCATGGTCTGGGGACTCCATTGGTTCCACTTTATTCACTAATCTCTCAGAAGAACAGATAAAAGATCCAGAATTGGCAAGAATAATAAGAGACCAACAAAGTACCGAAGCAAGCAGGCTGGGAAACATTGAAGTAGTCGAAGGAGTCATCTACAAGAAGAATTTTGATCCGTCCGGAAAGAAATTTCTACCAGTGATCCCGAAGCATTTACGGCTCAGTATTCTAGAATCTCTCCATGTTGACCCTACCGTCGGACATCTAGGATTCACCAGGACTTATGATAGAATAAGTAAGAGATTCCATTGGCCAGGTTTGTACAGAAATGTTCGAAGATATGTGATGCACTGCCGATAATGTCAAAGGAGAAAATCTATTCCTCAGAAGCCACCAGGTCATCTCGTGCCAATTCCAATAGCTGCCACTCCTTTCCATCGCGTCGGAATCGACCTGCTAGGACGATTTCCAAAATCTGACGACGGCAACAAATGGATTCTAGTATGCACCGATTATTTGACACGGTACGCAGTCACTAGAGCTTTACCGACGGCGGAAGCTACCCAAATTGCCAAATTCCTACTAGAGGACATAATCCTGAAGCATGGAGCTCCACGAGTTATCATTACAGACCGTGGGCAAGTTTTTCAGTCCAAGCTGGTATCCGATATTAATCGACTGTGCAATATCACTCATCGAATGACAACAGCCTATCATCCGCAAACAAATGGCCTTACAGAACGATTCAACAAAATGCTAGCAGATATGCTTTCTATGTATGTTGATGTCGAACAGAAGAACTGGGACCAGATATTGCCGTTCGTCAGATTCGCCTACAACACTGTCAAGCAGGACACGACAGGTTTTACGACCTTCTACCTCCTACATGGGCGAGAAGCTGAAACGCCGTTGGATACGATGTTTCCTCTCTGCCCCAATGAGTTCAGCCAAGAAGACGATTACGTTAGTCATCTGATCAATAAGGCAGAAGAATCGAGGCAATTAGCTCGTGCACGAACTCTCGAGGCTCAGCAGAAAGATCGTCGGCATTATGACTCCAAACATCGGATGGTGGCATACGAACCAGGGGATTTGGTGTGGATTTTTATTCCAGTTCGTAAAAAGGGGCTTTCTGAGAAGCTACTCAAGAGGTACTTCGGCCCTTATCAAGTCTTGATGCGGTTGTCCGACGTCACCTATGAAGTAGCCAATTTCGATCCTAATTCTAGAAGGTGGAAACCGAAAGAAGTTGTCCACGTTTTACGCATGAAACCATACCATGACCCAGAAGAACAAGACGACCAACATTCTTATAAAATAATGGAGGTTCCAGAAAGAGACATTTTTCAAGAGACTACTCACCGTGAAGACACGACAACTTATACTGGCCCTGTGACTCGATCGAGAGCTAGAACCACACAATGAAATGTCATAACATCGAGACGCTGTTCTTCTAAGGAGGGAGCAATGCCGCATTGAAGAAAGGCTGTCGAATCTCCATGGCCGAATGGTCATGGCACTGGTGTTGTGATCAAGAGACCTGGGTTCGAACTGAGATTAATGGTATATGTAAATACTTAATTCCTTGATTTCATGTTCCAGAAGATACTGGACATTTCTTTAGTTTACCAGACAAGTGTTCTGGATTTTTCTTACTGCCTCCAGAAGAGTATTCTGGAACTTTCTCTGTTTATATAAAAGCAGAAGATTTGTCAGTTACTGTATTCTCAGTTCTGAGTTCAGTTAATAAATTGGTTTAGCTCTACCTCTTGTGTGTGTCATTAAGTTCTATACTAAAGTATCTACGTGACAGTATTGTCGTCGGAAAATCTGCTTTCATTCGGAGTGAATATTGAATCGATTGAAATCTCTTTACCTCAGAAAAATAGATTTTTTTTCCATGAAAACCAAGAGCTTTCTTACAAGAAGTTAAATCACGACATTTAATATTACAATAAAATTTTCATTATTTAATCCTCAACTAAATTATTGATTCATGTATACATAAGAATCATTCTGACTTTTTAAAAATATTTTTGTTGAATAATTTAATAATTAAAGACAAATAACTATTTATTTAAGATATTTTTACTTTGATAAAGCATTTATAAAGAAAATTCTGTAGTTAGGAAATAAATGTTTTTAATTAGTTATTTTTAATTAAAAATTCTTCAAAAATAACATTTTTAAATCAGATTTTTTTCCTTCTTATAATCAGTCATACAGATTTACACATTGTTTTGAAAATGATAATAAAAAAATAATATATATTCACTCTGTATAAAATATAAATTGCATAAGAGTATTTAAATTTTAAAAATCGACTTTAACGAAATGACTATCCATCAGTGTTTTTTAAAAACGATAAATAGTCAGTTTATTGGACTTTTGGCATTTTTAATAAAAAAATATATTTTTAAACAGATTAATAACTTCTACAATTTGGTGATTGCCTTCAATATATAATTTTCCAACTTCATCCTTTTTATATCCTTGCGTGATTGGATCTGTGAAATTGTTTTAATCCTTCTGAAATAATTATAAAATGTTAAAATTTAGAACTGCAATTGACCCTGAAAGTCTTTCACAAGCAATATAGAAAGGAAATAAAGATTGTTTTCAAGGAATCTATGTGTTCCGATTGGTGTATTGTTTAAGGTATAATTTGTCAAGAAATTAGGAAAATGGGTGCCAAAAGTGCCATTTAATGTAGCGTTTCACTTATTAGATAATCTATTTACATCATATTCCATGCTTTTATTCCTTCATTAGCATATTTAACTCTTACGAAAAACTAAATGTATTCCATTATATAATAGAGATTTCTTATTTATTCTGAATATCTGGTTTTAAAAATGCACTGCTAGGTTAATATTTTATAGAACTACTTTTAATATTTTATAGAACTACTTTCATCTATCAGTGAATCCCTAAGAAACAATTTAATAATAATGGGAGCCTTATATTTCACATAATATACTATTTTACTACTCCATCCATTTTACAATACTTCGTAGTTCTATCACGCAACGTCCTGTAAATACTGCAGTCGAATATCATTTTAAATCTCAGTCTGTAACTTGCAAGACAAAAAAAATTAAAGATTACTAACGTAAATTTAAACGTAGCATTTCACTTAATACCTAATCTATTTATATCATATTCTATACTTTTACCTCCTGCATGAGAATATTTAATTCTTATGAAAATCTAAATGTATTTCACTGCAGGATAGAGACTTGTAATATATTCCGAATGTCTGGTTTTAAAAGAGCAGTGATAAATTAACATTTTGTAGAACTACTTTCATCGATCAGTGAATCCCTAAGAAACAAGGTAACAATAATGGGAGTGTTATATTTCAGATAATATACTATTTTACTACTCCATCCATTATATAATACTTCGTAGTTCTATCACGCAACGTCTTGTAATACTGCAGTCGAATTTCATTTTAAATCTCAGTCTGTAACTTGCAAGATAAAAGAAATTAAAGATTACTAAAGTAAATTTAAACATAGCGTTTCACTTAATAGCTAATCTATTTACATTATATTCTATACTTTTACATCCTGCATGAGAATATTTAATTCTTATGAAAATCTAAATGTATTTCACTGCAGGATAGAGACTTGTAATATATTCCGAATGTCTGGTTTTAAAAGAGCATTGATAAATTAACATTTTGTAGAACTACTTTCATCGATTAGTGAATCACTAAGAAAGAATGTAATAACGATGGGAGTTTTATAATTCGCGTAATATTTTACTCTTCCATCTATCTTACGATACTTCGTAGTTCAATCACGCAACATCTTGTAAATACTATAGTCGAATATCGTTCTAAATCTTATATTCTTTCAATCTATAACGCGCGATTAAAAAGAAATTGCAGATTCTTTTTAAAAATTCGGAATGTTCCAATTATGTTTAAGGCAAAATTTATCTTGAAAAATGGAAAACAAGTGCTGAGAAGTGTCATTTTCCTTAGCGTGCCATATGATAAGTTAATCAATCTCATATCCTGTACTTTTATCTTTTAATTTCAGAAAGTTTAATCTTTATGAAAAGCTAAATGTATTTCATTGTATAATAGAGAATAGTAATTTCTTCTGAATGTGTCTCTGGCTTTGAAAAAGAATTGATAAAGTTAGCATTTCATTGAACATCTCACATCAGTCAGAAATATTCTTCCAGAAAACAGGATAATAACAAAGGGAGTCTTGTATTTCACGTAATACACCATTTTATAACTCCATCCATCTTACAATATCTCATAGTTCTATCACGCGATGTCCTGTAGCTCCTATAGTCGAATATTGATCAAAGGCTGGTGTTTTCTCAGTCTGTAATTTCAGACTGAAATGCTACTAGTTAAGGGAACTTCATCCGCAATATATCCTTCTCTCTTGGTTAAATAGCCATTGCTAAAATGGCATTGCTTTTAGCATTTAAAGTTTTATGAAAAAAAATATAGATATGGTCACTTAAGAATTATTTGATAATAATCTAGTGTATGGATTCTCAAACTGTGGAGCACGATCCATTGGTGGACTGTGAGTCAATATTTGTGTATCGTGACAAAATCTTGAATGTATGTACATTCTTCCACAATTTTCAAACTATGATGAGGGTTTAAAATTATATAATTTTGATGGCGCGGTCTTAAAATAATATATTCAAAGATAAATATTTTTTCTCTGCAAAAGTTTTACTCTTGGCTCATAAAACCACTACCGGCAAGATCGTGTATTATTTGTTTCTAAAAAATTCAGCAAATGGAGGATGAAGTGGATCTACACAGACTCAGTTTTCAAAAAGTAGGTTGCACTGTTTGGGAGCCTCTGATTGTTTTCACTAACCAGCAAGGTACCATTACTAGATATCTTAGTACAACTTTATAAAACCAAGGGAGGCAAATATTTGGAAGAGAATAAATATTTCCCAACTCCTAGACATTTTTACTTGATATTTTCGCTTAATACAATTATTTAACATGTGTTAAATCAAGAAGTAATTTGTCCAAAATTGTTTTCCCTTCTTGTTCGAAACTGTCAAAAAAAGTTTATTCTATTCACAAAGTTATATGAAGTTAATATAAGGAAAAAAGTAGACTTTTCTTGAAAAATAAACCAATCTTCCAGGAGAACTAATATTTTAAAATGATCTACTACCACCACTATTTCCCTTCCTTTGAAATGTATATTGCAGAAAAATTTATCTATTAAAAATATAGGAACAACTGAAATTAGCTCGTAGTTTGTATGTATATTTTAGGATATAAGATTTTTTAACGAGAACAAAGCATATAATATTAAGAAGGCACATAGTATTTTTATTTACCACCGATTTTTATAGACCTCAGAGACTTGGTACTTCAGAATAACGAAACATCTGCATTTCTCTTTCAAAAAGTTAATCCTCTGTTCGTCTTAAAAACTTCAATGACAACTAATATTCGTAAAGTATTGATAAAAAAAAGGAGACTGCTTAGCTGATGGCTAGTATGTTGATATGTAGTAGTAAAGGATACTACTTAGATTGCACTACTTCTATACAACAAATCAAACCCTTCAATGCGACCCATTCTAACAAATATGCTTTCAAATAATTACATATAACAAAGAAGGTTAGAAATTTAGTAAGAATATTTGAGAAATCCCTTTATTTTGATTGAGAGTTTTGAGAATTTCAGTATCGTAAGACTTAAATGAGGATAATAAGATTAACCTCTGACTTTTTAGAAACTCAAAGGACATTTAACATCAGTATGCAACTTGCGATCCTGAGTCGCATTTGAATTTCGAAGTTGAAACTGATCCAGCAGCTAGAGGAGATATGATCCCTGATTGGAAAATCCAGTTTATTCAGAAGATATTCAATAGAATCATGTGTAGAACTAACAGGTATCAAGTTTTAATGTTGAAGCTCTGATGCCATACCATTGAAACTTGTTGTTTATTCCAAAATAAATAAATAAGGAATGCCAAACTTAGATCAGTAGTTTGGTTGAAGCTTCTTAACCTTCGAAGTAAAATTATCTTTTAAAAGTTGAGCGACTGAAAAAGAACTATAGAGCAGAAGAAAAACATTTATTTCAGGGTTGGAAAAACCATGAATTAAATTAATTCAGCATATGAAGATTCAATTGATTCTATCTTTATGCCACTTTTAACAAATAGAGACAATAAATAATAGGCATATTATAATTTTAAAATTAGAATTTGGGATTTCATGCTTTACAGATTGGAGTATACCGAGTGTCCATCTCAGAAAATAAAACTCCAAAAGTTTCCGCTTTGTAGAGATGATTATAATTCTTTATTTGGCGAAAAAGGGGCGCTACCTTTAATGCTCGCTTTTCGGCAACCCTCTTTCAGACGTCTCTTAGGATTTGTGAGTGGGGCGCCGCCTGTCGGCAATGACGTCAAGCGTGACTTCCCCGCGAATTCCCTCAAACACGTGGTTTTGTGATCTAAGCGAAACTTCGGAATTGCAAGAGAGATTGCGGCTAGTGTGCCCAGGGGTGTCGTTTGCGACCGATTGCTGCTAACAGGTTGCTACGCCTCCAACAAGGCCAACGTTCAGCACTAGAAATGTTATTTGAGACGTGGACTGCAACTCTTATATAAGAGCAAATTAAGATGCAGAAAATTTATCTCTACGCGAGTACATACAAATGGACAGATATTTTCTCATAGAAGTTGAGATTGCATTTTGAAGAAGATTAATGGTTTTTATTTGAGTTGGGGAAGAGTTCTCAAATAGTTTAGACATTTATAGTGAGCACTTACAAGTGGGAATTCGCAAGCATTACAATTGCGTAGTGCGTGTAATTTATAAATTAGCAATTCCTCAACATAGCAGAAAACTTTCATGCTTAAAAGAAATAACATTAATGATATTTCAGAAAAATGCTAATTGTATAATAAAAAATTCCGCTCAAAAACACATTAATGCATCGTGAAGCATATATTGATATTAGATTTCTTCATGCCAAGGCTGCCTTTCCATATTTGGCCTTCAGTTTAGTTACATATACACACCGTTTTAAAGAAAGGTTAGGATTATTTTAGATTGTAAGCCGTAATTCTGAACCGTGGTCGGATGACAAGATAGACATCTGAGGTGGCACCCAATTTTCTAAACTTCTGTGCTCAAACAGCCGGAAGGTATTTCGCCCTTTCGAAGTTAGCATCAGTCAGAACCTCTTATACTACAGTTCTTTTGTACAATTGCGTTTCGAAACTGGAATCCTTAGGTCATTTTTGCGTCCTGCTTTCTGTGTCTTGATAAGGGAAAACGCAAAATGTTATCTGCATCTTATGTTTCGTTAGATATCTTATTTCCAGGGCTCTTGAGTTTTCGTTTTCCTAATTTCTGTGCAAGATATGGTAATTTCTTAGTTGAGAAAAAAGAATATATTTAGATTAATTATATAATATTTCTCTCTTTCTAACTATATGCAAAACGTTAAAATAAACAATGAGTCATAAGTACACAAAATTCCATTAAATGAAAAAATATTATAATTTTTCAAAATATGGGTTATTTTTATATAGGTATAAAATTGGAATAGGAGTGATGCTGGTTTATCAAAGAGAAAGAGCAGATTTAAAATATTTATTTCTAATGAACAACAATAGACAGAGAAAACACATACACTTCATTACTGGATAGAGGAAAACTCAGTGCTTTATTCTATATAATCAACGGGAATTCCATTCGTCATACGACAAAAACTGAATTTATGGCCACACGTGGAATAATTGATCTCTAGTTAGTGAACTCACTGTTGCAAAAATTTGATCCAGCAGATTTTAAAGAGTACCATCCATAGGTTTTAAGTACAACCCACAAGGTTGGTAATAACATTTCAAATTATTTACTTCTTTTACTTTTTGATTTCTTATGGTTGGTTACATTCGAAAGCCATTCGATTATACCAACATTTCCAACTGATGCGCGAGGACAATCAGTGCTTTTTCCTATGCATATGCATCTATATACTATGAATTTTTTGAAACAATTGCGAATCTGTTTAAGAAGAGGCAGCTTATATTGAACTTAAGCAAACTGCACGTAGGAATGCAGCATTGGATTCAATCATTGCATGATATACTACATAAAATGACTCGTATTTAGGACTCTCCGTTTTTCATTTTCTCGCGAAACAAACAGAAGTGATTATTCGAACAAAAAAATAAAATTTTGTGATTTTTTTTCTATTTAGTAACATATTATATGATACACAATCTATTCTCATTCATAATAAATAAATATGCAAAACTCTATGCAAAAATTCTTGATTCGAAATATTTTAATCCAGAAAATATCATCTGTAATTAACAAAACTTACTTAAGCTATAAAACTCTAATATTCGCTTATAAATGTTTTAATGCGTTTGGAATTGTGCAACAATTAATGGCTACCGTCAATAGCTGATAGTTTGGTAGATTATATCATTCTTTCTGACTCTGTAAATATGTCGAAACAGCATTATTGATTGTGGATACAGTTTTAGATAAAAATTTCTATGTCATCCATTGCGGACTAAAATTAAATTCATTCTGCATATTCTAATGTATAATGTCATATAAAATACCAAATGCGTTTTCTTTAACTCTGTGAAAGTTTTTATAAAAACCATTAAATTTATTTTTTTGTAATCATGGTGTTAGAGCACATATCCCCCCCCCCTCAAAATAGTGGTATGTTACATAAAATTAATTTATCATTCCACAAAAAGCAAAAATGTGAAAATTAAAAGCAAGGATACTTTCAAAGTAGTATGGGCTGTCTCTAATGTCATGTGCAGACTTTATATGTATATGAGAAATATAGAAATAAATCATATTTACAATAAAACAATGGTATTTGAAACATAAAGAAGACACAGCTACAGGAGGTTCTTTGAATTAAGCGAAAGAAAAATTATATTCCATATAAAATATACAACATAGATATAATGAAATACTTATAAATCCTAATTGATAGAATAACATTACAAGTCGTACATAGTTTTGCTGATTCGGGATTGGTCAATGGGATGCAGCATCAATTATAAACCTTTGGAAGTCTTAAAGCAACTGTTCAAAGGACTTGCCATCCAAAGCGATACACGCTTCGTATGTTCTTATATTCAATTTTTGTTCTATTAAATCTGCGTTATGCATTTTATGTGATGTGTCATTTTATTTCAGCGAATTAGTGACAAAGAATCGCTTTTAACTAGCATTTCAGTTCACATATTCCACTGTAAAAATTATTTATGTCTGTGTGCATGACTTAATTTTAAAGTTTATAAACGAACTTCTAAAACGACCTGTAGTATATAAGACTGGTTGTTAAATACAAAAACGTGACTGCAAATGTATAAGTCAATACAAATTAACGTAAGCATGTATGAGAAGGTAAGAAAAATTGTGCTACTATTATTGTATAGTAGAGAAAATAACAAATGGAAATTAAAATATTTATATATTTTTAATTATCGTTATTCTTCCGATTGAAGTACTTAAAAGGAAACGCGAAGCAGTGAGACTTCAATGTTCGATCAATAATTGAAGTTAAAATAATGAATATCACTTGATTTTTTTATTTATTTAAAAGGCTGATTAAATTTCCTCATTAGCTAAAACTTTGTAACTCATTAAATTCAGAAACACAAATTCAGTTACAAACATTTTGTCTCTGATAAACAACATCAGTTAAGCAAAGACTTGGCTTTTTAATCCTTATTAATTTAATTGCATATAATATTTCCAAATTTATCTTGAATAAATATGTCATGATAATAATGCCATACTCAAATATTAGGGGAAAATAATCGTTGTTTCTTGTTCGAATTTTAAATTACAGATAAATTGTTTTAATTAGAATAATTATTCGATCCATGAAAGATGATTTTCGATTGTCTGACGCAAAATTGAAATATTTTAAATAAGAAACGTTGGAATGTCTTCATCTGTATTTCTCAAAATATTCCAAAAGTGAGTCTATGTGATTAAAGAATATCTCTTCATTAGAATAGATATTAAGATTTTGTTAATTATCTCTTAGAAAGATGAATATCATAGACCAGTTGAATTTATCAACCAATAACGTTATACGTACTTTTCCGTAATTTTTAAATTTTAAAAAAGACTATGCTAATTACAAATTTCGGAAAATTTAAAGACCAAAAACTGTAATTCTTTTTGTCGAAAATAATAACATTGCAAAGATATAAAAACAGTAACAGAAACACAATTTTTGAAATAATTTTTTGCGCATAAAAAATCATTCTTAATCCGCAATGAACAGGTTTGATATCCTCCTCTAAAGGGAAATATTTACTTCGAAATTGCAACATTAGGATAAAAATATAATCCTGACAAAAATAAACAGCATATACGTCATGAAACATCATTAGATTTCAAATTACATAAACCATATGAAATAAAGAGTTGTTCGAATAAAAATACGATGAACCAAACATTTTAGAAGTAAAAATAGCAAAAAAGAGCTCTGAATTGCAAAAGTAAGATATATTTTTATAAAAAAGAAATATCAACAGTTAGATTACAAGAAATTTTTGTAAAAAAGAAATGTCACAAAATTTGCATCCAATATGCATCAAATTGATTATCAAGATATATGAATTGAAGATTTTTATTCAAAGCAATTTGCTTTTATCTCGAAATACTACACGGATGGTTTCAGGTTCGAGACCCGATTCCATCGACGAACCGTCATGTAGGCGGGTCTGATGCACATTAAATCCGTCCGGCCAAACGTACTCCCGCTGGTGTGGAATGGAAATGGGGGGGTGGTGTCAGCTCAGGTGTCGTCCTTGTCATCTGACGGCGGTTCAAAATTACGAAGTGCGTCCCAAAATAATCTTAGTGTTGCTTTAAAACGGGATGTTAATATTATTAAACTAAGCTAACTAAACTAAACTAAACTCGAAACACTACAAGTTAACGGACAATAGATAACCAAATTCCTAATTGCCGCAATTAAAAAAAGAGAACCTTCTTAGGACTAAATAAAATTCAATAATACCATAAACAGCAGTAATACCACACCATGTCTTAGAACTTATTGAAGCAAGTTAAAGGATTTCTATTTTTGAAATCCATAGATACTTAAGACGATAAGCTTCCCGTTCGAAAGTGCAAACACTGAACTTCATAATCTTCCCAAAAGAAGTTATGATTTGGAAAAATAAGGATTATGAAGATCCCCTTTTTTCTCTAATAGAACATCTTTGCTTCTTGATTTGGGTCGAAATTGATTATTGAGGGGAAAATAGCTTGCTTAAAGTATAAAATGTGTTTGTTTAATATAGCGATTACACTTGGATATTACGAACAGAGGTTTCATCTTATTTTGCACCGATTATCACTATTTATAAATAAAAGTCCAATCCAGATACTGTAACATTGCTTGTAAACAGAAGTTTTTTACAATGTTTGCCAACTGTTTTTGATTGATTTTTATAAGCTTTATGTTACTGAGCAATAAGTATATGATATGTGTTTCGAAACAAAACATATTTTAATCATAGTAAATGGAAAGATCATTATGTGTTATCTCTTCCACGTTTTTCTCTTCGTTGATCCCTGCAAATATTTTTCTAGAAAAAAAATATTCCCTTTCTGTGTATAAATCCTTAGGGTTTTCAATAATCAGATTTATTTCACTCAATTTTGACAAGAAAAATCATGATTTAATAAAATTTTCTGCTATAGTAACATTTTTATGTATATATTTGTTTCTAGTCATTAAATACAAAAAAAATATTATTTCATAAAGTTATACTTTATGAAACTGTTACTCAATACTGTTTGCTACTTATTGTTTTTCAATAGTTAAATTCAGTTGACTCAATTTTGCTAAGAAAAAAATCATAATTTATTAAAAGTATCTGCTATAGAAATATTTTATGTATCTATTTGTTTCATGTCAATAAATACAAAAAAAATTATTATTTTCATAAAGTTATTAAAATTTATTTCGAACCAAAACATATTTTAATCATAGTGAATGGAATGATTATCATTCTGTGTCTTCTCTGCCACATGTTTCTCTTCATTGATCCCTTTTTTTCCTAGAATACTCACTTTGTTGTGTATAAATATTTCTATTATTCAATAGTTAAATTTATTCACTCAATTTCAAAGAGAAAAATCATAATTTATTAAAAGTATCTGCTATAGTAACATTTTTATACAGCAATTTGTTTCATGTCATTAAACACACACAAAAAAAGTTTAATACAGAAATATGCGTGATCAGAAAACACAATAAAATACGTCTTCGATTCTTTCAAAGATATATTTCTTGATGAGAGAGTATCAGTCCACTTAGCTTCAAATTTTAATTATTTAACATCACAGAAAGCTCTCAAAAATCTCTAGAAACAAGATCAATTGTGCAGCAAAAATCACATTTTTGGAGGCTTTATTTCGTAGCTATGGGCTGATAAGAGTCAGAATAGTTGTTTACTTGCAAAGATTTTTCTCCTCTAAGTTTCATGAAAATCGCTTTTAAGATAGAAATCTTACAGTAGAGGAAGCAAACGTTTTTATTCAGTGTTCAAAGGCGAATTACTTATGTCTTCTGAAGTCGAAAGGCTGAAGTCAAAAATAGCACAAAGAACTGCTTTTAGGTATCGACCGGTGAGTTCTTATTTCAAATAAGAAAGGATGAGCAAGATTTAAAAAAATACTGAAACTCATTGTATTGTCGAAGACTGCAAAATGTCGAATTCAATATCGTGCATTCGGTGATATTTAACGATGTAAAATGAAAAGGGTATCATTTTTTCAGAAATATTAATAAATAAACACGGGTTTATCTTGGAGAAAGGTTGCTCTTACAGTCGCTTTTAGTTTGCATATCAGTGTAATATATTTTGCATATTATTAAATGAAAGCGAAAGATTGTGTATTTCATTATATAATAAATTAATCACTGTTTATTATTTTACATAATATAAATTTTTTTATGGTATAATATTTCAGATAGTAATTAAAGTTGCAATCTAGTCCCTGTTTTAAAGATAAAACGCTTCAAGCTATTAAATATTTTAAATTCTACTTTTCTGCTAAATACCTACATACTTTATAGTCAGACAGCATTAAATAATCTGTGATATGATAATTAATAGCGAAAATAAACATCATTCAGTATGTGCATCGCGTTCGTGAACATTACCAACAGTTCAGTATTTTTTTATTCGCTCGAACTTAAGAGTCATGAATAAGAATTAAACATATTTCCCTTAATTATTTTTTCTGAATTATGATTTTTTTAAAACATGCTTGAACATTTTGATTTTGAACACAACTTTTGTATTAATGTTTCTTTCTACATATGTATGAAAAATTTTCGTTGCTTTTCTTTTTCTTTAACATAAATATAAATTTTTGTTATTCTTATTGTTTTTCCGTTTGATTTTTTTCTCTTATTTCCAATTTTTCTTTATTCCATAGTTTAAAATAATGTCCACTTAAAAAATCCATTATTCTGCTTTCAGTGTAAAAACCGTAAAGATTTTCATATTTTTCTGTGTTTAAAACGTTTATTTCTGTATTAATGTAGTTTTCATTTCATTTATACTTCCTAAAAAACATAATAAGCAGATACGTAATTTATTCTCTGTGCAATGTTTAATAAATGTGATATCTTTCATGCTCATTGACCAATTGTATTTGTTCCATGTCGGTAACACATAAATGAAGGAATCATTTTTACTGGATGACTCACTATTTCTCGGTAAACAAAACGTTATTATTGAGGATCAATTGAATGAAATATATATTAGAGGTATTATTTTATTAAATGAAGCCTTATAAAATTAATTTTCGGATTGCCTTGCATATTTATTACGCATTATTGTTTTGTAATTTATGAAAATCATCTTTGATATTTAAAAGAAAATTTTGCGGCTAAATAAAGTTAGCAAACTCTTCATGTTCCTTATAAATAGACGATTCATTATATCAAATATTTATTTATATGATACACCCACAGCAGTAAATAATGAGTTGGACTTGATGTAAAAATAAAACGAAATGAAATCATTCTCCATGTATAAAAAAATACATCGTTGAAAATTCGATGACATTCAAAATTATTTATTGAAAACTATTTAAAGGAAGAAAGAGAAATTAATAAAAGTCACAAAGAAAATTTTTTTGCTGAAGTATTACCTGTTTATTTTGTACACGACATTTAAATCATATCATTATTATAACTACTCCTTTGGGAAAAAATATTAGAAATGAATGATTTGCCTCCAAAATCGAAATTAACAGTTCTTTTTATAAGAAGCATAGAAAGACAGCCATCAATTAATTGAGAATCGATTAATTCAAAGAGAATCATCAAATAAAGAGAATAATAAAATAATTGCTGCTTAAGAATGCACTGATGAATCTAATTTTTTCAGATAAATGAATTAACTCAATTTAGATTAAATGTTTGCAAGTGGATGTATCTGTCAGGAGGAATTTATTGGGCGGTGAGGATTTTAAATGTTGCGATTTAGATAAAATAAGTATTGTTTGTAATGTTTCTTTGCAATGATAAAAAAATAAAAATTGCTTAAACATTCATTTATTTGTTTGTTTACATATTTGAAACGCTTGTAGATGATGTATAATATTAAATCAATAATTCCGAACGAAATTTACTGAACAATATTTAAAATTTACGAGTACCACATGTAACGCTATATCTACATGTATACTTGCAAAAGAAAAATTGGATATGTCAAAACAAACTGCAATATAAGAGATAGGTGCCAGTAAATGATCCTAATTTTAAATTAACAATGTATATATTTTGTATTAATTTAGTTAGTTAACGCCCCATTTTGAAGCAATGCTAGGGCAATTTGGGATGAATCTAGTAATTTTGAGTAACGGAGACAACAATTAAGGGCGCACCCGTCTTTCAAATTTCCACACAATGCTAGCAGAAGGATATTTGGTCCAATTGATTTGGCGCCTACAGAGCCCTCTAACACGGCGGTACTTTGATGCTCGATGCCGAGACTGGTTCGGGTTTAGAGCTTAGAGCCTACGGCTCCAAAATCGTGACTTCATTACCAGCCCAAAACGGCCTAGAAACATAACGTCTTATTTTTATTACAACTTCTTTATTATTGTCTTATTTTTTAATAAAAACAATGAGACGTCAAGAAATTGAAACATAATGTGCTTTCAAAAATTCTCATGGCATTTAAAGGTCTGTCCATCACAGAAAAACTAAACATATATTTACATTTTATTTAGAGAATATAAAATAGACGTAATGAAAATTTAAATTTAAAAAAATTGGCTTAAACTGGCAGAATCAATAAGCAGATGTTTTATTATTCCAAACTGACCTTGATAACGACTCTGGCATATAAATAATTCCACAATTAAATCACACAAGTAATTTCATTGTAGAAGAACTAAACATTTGGTGATAAATTTAATAAACATATATTTTTAGACATAGACATAAAATTTTTAGACTATGAATGCCGGAAGCAAATCCATCTTTTCAAAAAGAAATCAATAAAAGGAGAAAATATTTGTGGTTCTGAATCTTCTTCATTTAACTGATTCATCTCTTTCATTGTATATATCGTTTTGGAACAATACCCAACAAATGACAAGTAGACGTTTGGCTCTTTGGTTTAAAGATTATACGGCTGAAAGGATGAAACATTCTTACAGAAATTTGACTAAGTTTGGCAAATGGAAATGTTTTGTGACAATGTTATTTATAAAACAATTGAGTTTTGTTTTTGCAAAAGTATTTTCAATGACTTATTTTTAATTATTGTTTTTATAAATGCCTGAAACAAATCAATCCTCTCAAAAAGAAATCAATGAAAGGAGAATATATTTGGGGTTCATAATCTTCTTCATTTAACTGAGTCTTCTCTTTCATTGTATATATAATTTTAGAACAATGCCCAAAAGAATGACAAGTAGACGTTTGCCTGTTTGGTTAAAATATTATATGGAATGAAAGGATGAAACATTCTTACAAAAATTTGACTACGTTTGGCAAATGGAAACATTTTGTGACACTATCATTTATAAATCAATTGAGTTTTGCTTTTGCAATATTTTTTTAATTCTTATTTTTAGTTACGGTTTTGTAAATATATTTTCGTACCAAATATGTAATTTCAGAATGATTTTGTAATTATGAAAATAGAAAGTTTACATAACAGAAAATAAAATCCTTTATTGTAAAAATTAAAAATATATGATTTTCTATAGACGCATCGACCTCAGACAAAAATAGATACATGATATTAAATAACGAGTAACTTCCTACATTTACTCCGCACTGTTTAACAACTACATTTCTGATTATAAATTGTGTTGGATAATAATTTTGGACAGCATCATTGAGAAAAACATGAAAATACGAATTCAATATTCCATAACATACATTTAGATAATTCACTTGTCGGGGAGATTTAGATACAGATGTTTCAGCTCTAATTAACAATGCAGATCTTCGTATATAATCTCCGCAGATAATCGCGTAATCCACACACCACTAATACTGATTCAGCGTGGATGGGTCATCTGCTGATACTCCTGATTAAATTCTACAGTCATTGTGGTACAGATGAACTAATGCGGAGGAATTCAGCATTGGCTAGAAGTGTTGTTATAAATATCGATGCACTGTTCGAATTTAAATCTGGGGCAGTTGTCCTCTTTCTCGTTAGAAATCAATGTATCAGGGATAGAAGATGAATTTTGTATTAAATAAATGAGTAAATCGGTATTATTTCGAAAATTGGAACATGGGAATGCTGCTCTATGGGCAGATATGTCGTATTTATTTTAATTTCCTCATTTTAAAAACTGTATAAAATCATTAAAAAAAGCATAAGTGATTTTCATTTCAATTGAAATTTTTTATTCTAAAATCATCCGTAAATTAAATAACCTTTTGGTTTAAAAAAAAAAGCACATTTTCGATGACTTTTACTTTAAATAGCTACAAATGAAAAATGATCCCACTTTTTATCCATGCGTAAAAGAAAACTCACCACAGCAGATTTTCGATAAACTTTTTTTTTTCAATTCTGACAATACGCAGATGAAAGAGAAATTTTCAGATTTAAAAGTATATTATATATAATCATATATGAAAATTACACATTGTGTGCATGAAAATTATGTGTTATCTTATGAAAATCATTAATTGAGAAACTTCAATTATCATATCGCTTATGTCAATGGAAGAAAAGCATGATTTTAAATTTAAATATGTGGTTTCTTAGCTGAATAAGCATGTTACTGTACATTATTGCTAAATCATCCTTCAATAAAAGAATGAAAGTTAACAAGATACCTATTTCACATGCAGAATCATAAAAGTATAGGAAAAAAATATCAAATTTTCACATTAAATTAAATAAAAGAAACATAGCAATTTTTAATGTATTATATTATGTAAGATAGAAAAACAGGAAAACATTCTATTCTTGCTTAAAATAATCAAAAATTTGAGGTTAGAGCATATTCTTCTGACGTAACAAATGGTAAATTTTTGATGGATGTTCTTTAAAGTAAACAAGCAATTGTTTTAACTATTATCTAAAAGGCACAGTAGCTTTAGAAGATCTGATTATCTTAGTAATTATTATCTTGTTTAATGTTAATGTAACTGATAACTAAGTTAAAAAATGAGTATTGTTGCTCTTATGTGATTGACCTGATTATTGTCTTGTTTGAATTTAAACATATTTCTAACTAAAGGAGGGTGAAATTTTTTAATCTTTTAGTTTATATTTAAAAAATGGCATGAAATAGATTATAATCTAATTATAACCCAGTTTTGTTAATAAGTAATTTCATACTCTGATTATATCATTCGCAGTAACTTTATTGTATTATTAGTTTGATAAAGAAAATTTGCACTACAGAAATCACTCAACCACGCGCTTTTTCAAATTACCACAACTCTCACAAATTCCTCATTATCCCAGTAAATATACAATTTCATATCCATGCATATCATTAATAATTTTTATCCAAGACTTGTTTTTTTGTGATATTCATGCTCTTTTAATTAACTTGATTTTTTTCATATTTTAAAAAATTAAAATTTTGTAAACAATATTTCATTTACACCCTTATGTACAAGAGCTATGAAATTTTGTGCAGATGCAAATACCTCATGGTAAT
>JAPMOR010074618.1:320656-371759 GCA_026543865.1 Argiope aurantia
TAGTAAATTATAGAATAAAGGTTCAATGTTAGAGGATAGTTAAAATTATCCTTTTTAGATAAAAAAAATAAAGCAAAAATTAATAATTTTTAAAGCTGTTTTCATTACATATATTTTCAAGCACCAATAAAGCTTCTAGATATGCTTTCAGAAATTTCTTTCAATCTTAAGCAATTGTGGTCCTTGACAAAAGCTGCCATTCTACTCGCTTTGTGTGGTAAAGGCTTGACTTTGAAATTCTAGGAAATTTACAAACGGAAACCGACTTCTATGCCAGTTTCAGTGACATTAAGACTATGAATAGATTGAATTAGCGGAGAAGTAGTTACTAGTACTGAAAATCATGGCCAAAGTAGCAGAGAAGTCCTTTGATGTGAAAGTAATGCTCCTTAAATTACAGGAACGGACCAATGAGGAATTCTAAGGTATTGCCAGTTTCTAGAATTAACGATATAAAGAGAGACAGAAATGAAACTTATATCATATAGTTTCCATTAAGATATATTAAAAGCGAATATTTATTAAATGGAAATCATTTGTAATTGTTTATTGTTTAAGCAATGTGTTGCATTAAGGAATTATATCCATGTAAGTAAAAAACTAATTAAAATTTAATAAAATTAATTGATTATTTTGGGAATCTACTCCTTTAATATATTATATCCATCTAACTTAGGAAGTGCGTTTCAGTCAATCTTAAATCGTACTATAATTCCATACAAAAGACTTAGAAGATTTCCAAGAACTGGCGGTTTAATTAGAAGGTATTTGCGGCATTAGCAGAATTTTTTTCAACATTCCAGGTACTCTAAAATATTCTCTAAATGTATGAATATAGAGTCCACAAAGATCTTTGAAATTCTTTACTTTCTTGAGAACTTATTATTTGTTTCAAGGCAATATAAATTTACTGTGTTGTTGTTACTATAATGAGCTCTACAGTTCCTTAAATTTTCGTGACAATAAGGATTGTGACAAAATATGAAAATTTTAAAACCCTTTCTGACTAATATCGGTTTAATTTTTAGGTTCATTTAATAGTACAGGATGAAAAAAAGGAAATGTCCTATGAGAGGCTGAACGTCGAAGATGTTGAGGGAGTTATACATATATGCACATTTTATTTAAAAATCTCCCATACATGATACACAGAAAGCTTTTCAGTACAGCATCAGGGGTTAAAAGAACAATTTCACACATATTTCCATTCTGAACTGAGCAAAGCAAAGCCTGCCCACTTAGTTATTCATGAAATTTCCACGTAAAATTTACTGTCTTAAGCTGTGCTTCTACTAGGGAAATTTTTTTAAACTTTATTGTTTATGCAGGTATTCATGAGTGGTAGTGTCTTACGGAAACACTGAAAAGTTTGGATCTTTATATTCCAACGGTGAAATGCTTAATGACATAGCCAAATGTATAGTTCGGAGAAGGAGCGGGGGAAGGATAAAGATCAAAATGAAACTGATATCTCTTATTCCTTTTTTTCAGAAGAATTTTTTTTTGTTTATCTCCCAAAAACAGCAAGTACTATGAAAAGGATTATGAAAAATCAATTGTATGGATATCAGTGGTTAAAATATTACAATTAGCTATTTTTCTGAGTGCCTAAAAATTTAGTCTAAAAGGATATTGGAATCGAAAGAGCAAGTAAAGTTTATCAGGCTTTTATTTCATAAACATGCTAGCGGTAAGTGTTGTTTAAATTAATTTACACTAAATTAGGTGAATAAATTGATGATTTCGGGGAATATAAATTCTAAATTAAATAAACAACTTTAAATTAGAATTTTTTTCTAAAATGTTTCATACAAATATTTTAGCTGCTTTTTAAAATCATAGAATTTTAAGAATTTATAAAGTACAATTATTATTAAATTATAATATTTATTTATTTATACATTTTTCATTTAAAGATTTTTGTGATTTTAACAAAATGTAACCATTATAGTAGATAACAAATTTGAGCTATAAAGAGTGAGAATTTGAATTGAAATTTTAAGAAATTCTTTTTTTGATTAGTCCCAGTTGATCTTCATGCTTTTTAACTTTAAGTAAAATTGAGCCATTTTAACATAGCTTTTGACTGATTGTTTTGTTATGTATTGATTTTATATGAGAAAAGCTTATAATTAAACTACTCATGGTGACCATATAAAAGTGATTAGTTTTCTCTTCTCACGACAAAAAAATACCGTTCGAAACCGGATAAAAAAATTTAATTTTGCGCAAATTGGGGGATACATTCACTGAACAAATAATAGGATGAGGAAAAATGCGTTACTAATATTTTAATTAAATAGCTGATATATTTTTCGAAGAAAATCTAATAACATATTCAACAAAAAAGTAGATAACTAAAATTCTAAAAAAAAAAAATAATAAAAAAAAAAGATTACATTGGACTTCTAGAATACTCCTAGTCTATATAATTTTTCCTCCTTATGGAAATAACATAAGAAGTTTCATTTTAAATAAACAAAACAATCAAGAAACAAAGTCCATAATTAAAGATAAAAATATAGAATTTTGGAATCAAATTTCCCAAACAACAAATATGTAAAAGATTTTTATCTTTGAAATGGGCCCTTAGATTTTTTTTCATTCACATTCATCTATAGCTAACACAATATTTTAAATATATCCACAAAAATGACACAAAAAGTATTAAAACAGTAAAATAGAAATATGCTGCAAATACACTTACAGCATAATTCTTTATTACATTTTTAACTACTCTTTTAATAGACAATACTTTATCATTGTAAACAACATTTTTTAAAAATAATCATCTGAAGTATCTACTAGAAATTATAAGAAACAATCGATTTGAGTGCATCAGAATTTAGTAACAATTTTTATAGCAGAATTTTTTTATTTAAAAATGTTTTATATAATTTGTGACTTTATCGTTACAAATAATATTTTTAAAGATAATTCTCCAAAGTAACAACTGGAAAGTATAAAAAATAACTGATTTGCCTAAAACAAAAATTACTGATACTTTTATATGAGAAAATTATAAATGTAATATTTTAAGTTCTTGATTTTATTAATTCTATTAAAGAACACATTAATGCATAAAAATATGACTGAAGAAATGTATGCCATGAAACTTACAGTTAGTTAATAAATTATTTTATTTTTTGCATGTTATGGAGACTTTATGAGCAATAAAAATGATAAAGTCTTAATCCAAACAGTTTTTCATTAATCTTTATTCATAAGAGATCGATAAACATATTAAGAAAATAATCATGCTAGCAGTCATAAAAGCGAATGCATTCAAGTAGCAGTTCTTTTGAAAATTTATGAAAGTATAAAAAAGAAAATAAAATTTTTCATAAATTCTTCTGAGTACAATTATTTATTTAAATATTGAAAAATATTAACAAAATTTTGACTGAAGATGGAGGGTTTTAACAAATTTAACGAGAGAGTGAACAAAAAGTATTGCAATCATTACCAGACATGCTTCGCTTTCTTCATGTTTTATTTTATACCTAGTTAACGTTTTTCTCTGTGAAATATTCAGAATCAAGTGTTTAAAAAAATTTTGATGCAGTATAAATTTTTATCTTTTTATATAGCTAACAAGAGATGAGAAAAAATATTTTCTTTCTGTTTTGTTTGTTTCATGTAATATTTTTCTTTTTTCAAAGTAACCACATAATTGGTGTGTCCCAGCACGCAACTGGTACAGAGTTTTCAATCAAGAGCTTTTTAGTAGAAAGAGTTAATAACTCTTTTCCTTTTTAGCTCTTTCTTGCAAGGTTTATTATCATATATATTAAATACATTTCTTGAGTTGCGAACAGGTGATCTCCAGATATTTACTCCCAGCAAAATCTATTCTTTTTTTTCTTGTCATCAAAGAACATTATCATCCACTTTCAAAATATTAGAATAATATATTTTTTGGTTAGCATTCTTGCATTTAATTATTTGTTTAAAACTCGTATGAAATTAAAATATTGAATTTAGTCTTTAGTCTTTTAGATACATTTAGGTTGAGAGTACTAACTGCAAATTTGTACGGTAATAAAATAAAATCATTTCATTTTCTATGTGTCATTCTTTAAAAAACAATGTTTATTATTTAACTGAAAATTAGGTTTTACTGTAAATAAACTTCTGAATATGTTTTAGATCTTTTGAGATTTGAAAATATGTTACATTTTTTACTCCAGGGACACGTTGTAAGCTTAAATTTTATTTTAGGAACGAAAAGTGCTTAATTGTTATTTTTATCTTGGTATGCTGTTGTATTATAAAATTAAATTTTGCTTTGCATTAAAAATATTTAGTTATAAACACTTGATTTAACTGTAATAAACCGAAATAAATAAAATGTTCTTTAGACATTGTTCATATGTTTCAATAAAACAATTTCATAAACAAGAATATAAAACTTACTGAAAAATTGCTAGAGTTTATTATATCTGCTGTATTAACTGTTAATTTAAAATCAATTGAAATTACTCATTTTAAATTGGGAAAATCATTGTGCGTATGCGTTTTATTATGAATCAATAAAATGATATAGTTAGGACTAATTACTATTATTTATTCCGTTATCCATTATTTGCTTCTTATAATATTTTAGGATTCAGAAAGAATATATTAAAAAATAAATATTATCATGCGATAACATATTATTTTAGTTAGGAGGTTTTAAAGCTCGAAATAGGGTAGGCAATGGATAAAGCATTATTATTATTATTATGTATGCATTATTATTATGTATGCTTCTTTGAAAGCAGATGCATTTTTAAAAGGTTGATATGCACTTACCAGTATTGCTTTATTATTATGTATGCTTCTTTCACAGCAGATTCGTTTTTAAAAGTTTGACGTAGAACTATGATATCATATCTGTTATTTCATCTCAAAATCGGTCGAGCTCCAAAACTTTGTTTGCCAGCTAAAAAAATTGAAAATGCAAGTTTAAAATATATATATATATATACAGAGAGAGAGAGAGAGAGAGAGAGAGAGACCGATAGAGAGGTCTCGAGATTGTTTCAAACCGGTTAAAACTAGTTATTGACTTAAATTATTTAAGACCAATAATAACTTAAGAAATAATAAGGTTCTCACACTATAACTTGAAATTTGCTGTTGTAGATTTCATTTTAATTTTTCTCCCGTTTTTTTTCCTCCTATTATCAGAGCTGGGTTGAAATCTAATTCTTATGTCAAACTATTTTTTTTTTATTTTCATCTTCAATTCATTGTAATTTTAGCTGTAAGTTTTTAAATATTTAAAATGCTATAAAATAAGTACTATATACAGTACTGTGCAAATTAATTGAGATGAGCATATTTTTTAAGAAAATTGTTCCTTTCTCGGATATTTTCTGCCTGAAACCGGTTTCGATAACATTTTCTTACAATGCGAGACTACTCTTGACTAGACTAAACCGGTTTGACCACGTGATCAGGGCATGTCGAAAATTTTTCACTTTAGTTGCTGTAAGAAGTGATCGCTTGTGTGAATTGTCTCCTTTTGACATGTATTTAAAAACTGGATATCACTCCCAGGAAAAGAACTAGAATTGTTATTCTTAGTCAGCATATTTCTATGACTGTGAGAGATATTGTTTTAGCAGCTGGAATTGAAAAATCTAGTGTTTCTAGGATTATTAATCAGTAAAAGAATTTTGGTATAGTGTCTCCAAAACGAAAGAGTAAATGTGGACGCAAACGCAAGATCACACCTCGAATAGACAAATTTCTTGTACGAAATAGTACAATGCATCCTCTTAAACGGCCGATTATTCTACCAAGTAAAAAATTTATCCAAATGCGTCCTTTGAGTCATAACTATGCGGTTATTGCACTGAGAGGCTTATAAAGCGCTTGCAAACTATTTTACTTCTTTCCTTGTATTCCTTATACATCACTCTCTTACACTCTCGTCATTGTGATGTACTATCGGTGTCATCTGATGGTTTCCTGCTATTTGCATATGATTTTTGAAGATGTGTGTAGTCATTTTATGGGTGATATATGTATTTTAGAGTTCGATTTCCTCGTGACTCTGAATGATCCTTAATTTATGGACAGGAGTGTAAAATCATACAACGCATAACACAAGATACTAGAAATATGTCCGATGTTCATTTGTTACTTATTATAGATTTCAAAAGCATAAAGAAATCGTTTATTAGAGCAATGGTTTAAAATGATGCTGAATTATTTCTGAAATAATTATTTTCGAAAACTATTTTTTACAATTTTCCTACTTTAAATATTCTGTTCTTTTTTATGGAATCCATTCTTGTGCTGCCGTAATCACAGGACAAATTTACCGGAGCATTTCATCTAAAATTTAACAGCCTTTTCACTCCATTTTGGATAATGGCAAACATACCTATGCATGTCATCCAGAACTTAACTGCACTTTTGCTTATGATGTCACATTATATACTTTTCCATCCAAGAAATTCTCTGTTGGTTTTGAAATTATAATGTAACTATTCAATTGACATATAGAATGTAAGCATGGAATTTTCGTGTTGTTTCTGTTTTCTGCTAATAAATTTTTACCAGATGATAGCTAAATAAGAGAAGTTTCTATTTTTTATTGGAGTTCATTCGTGAGAATGATGTCACAGATTGAAGGCAAGCATAACTGAGCATTTCATCAGTCCCCATAGTGCCCGAGGCTTTTTTGTGGCTTCATGATCTATTTCTTCAAGAATGATGCGTACTGCATTCTAAAATTAAATTATGGTCGTGCATTTCACATAAGTTATGTAAGCAGGAAACAGCTTTATTGTCTTTGGTCATAAGTGTTAAAAAATTTATCTGTCCGGAACTTAAATTTTAATGAGTTAGAAAAGCGGTATTGCGAAACTAAAAGAAATTTTTAGGCTTTCCATTTTACATGCAATGACATTTTTTACTTAAGTAAATCTTTTAGAAACATTTTTAAAATGTTCTTTTAAGATTTTAGAGATTTCTTTTAGATTTATTAATCTTTTGCATTTTTAAATATTCAAACTGAATTCTTCAGCATGTTTTAATGTGCTTCCGACCTTAAGCTTTTATTTTTATGTCAGATATTTAAACAAACTTTAATTTGATCCGGAAATGTTACAAATGCTAACAATTTGTTTTTACGCATTTCTTTCATTTTTTTTAAATTTTTGCATTACATTTTGATATTTTTTGCAGATATTATGATACAGCTATAATGCAAAGTTTCTATTTGAGTTTGAGATAGAATTCGATTGCATTGATGAATTTAAATTTCCTGATTCCTCAATAAGACCTTTACATCTTCTAGATAGATCTTGAAGTTAATATATTATTTCAGACTTTTTAGTATCTTTAACGTTATACGTGAAAACATTATATCGAAGTAAATATTATACGTAATAAAAATTCAGTGCTTGAATGTCAATTTGAGATTTAAAAAACAATACATTCTGAAAAATAAAGTTAAAAAAATCATTCCAACTTCTATTTAGAGAACAAAAATATTTTTTTATTTATATTATTTTGCGAATGAGAAACGCTAAGTTATTTAATTCTTCTAAATTTTTAAATTTACCTCAAAACAACATATAATTCTATAAATATTAAAAGCAAAGTCATTGTTGAATATTCATCAAAGAAAAATATCACTTGGTCGATATTGTACACCGATATCTTTTCAATTTCAGAAATTTTTTTTTCTGAAATATATTAAATTTTGTGAAGTATTAAAATATTAAGAGATATTAAAAAAAAGTGTAAACATGTTGGACAGAAATTCTTTGGGATTCTTTAAAACTCCCATATTTCGGAGTAACCATTCCTTAGAGTGGAATGTTATGTGAACAAGGTTAAAATCTCGCTTTTTCTTGTTATTTTTATAAAAGCGTAACGACTGTTCTCTGGGAAACTGAAGGAAATAAAATTCTTGGTAAACTACGTAACCCTGGTGTGCTCAATAACGTGAAATGATTGTCATGGATTTATCAAACTTGGAGTATTAAAAGCTTGTATTATATGTACCATTTTTATGACCGTTCAAGAAGTTCTTCAATTTTTAAACTTTAAACAAAGGATTTCGAATCTCTCTTTAAAATATTCGGAGACAAAATAATAAAATTTAAGTGCATATGCTGTTATATTATCCTGCTTATATAAGGGTTGATATGCATTATGAATTCTTTAACTTTTATTTACATTAACCGGCGGATGATCTGTCTAGAAATTTCTCCGCAACTTTCTAAAATCCAGGGTTTTTTTTTAAAAAATAACGGTACACAAGAGTTTTGTAAGCAAAGCCTCTTAAAACTTAGTAAGAAATTCAAGCATTATTCAAATGAGAGTGAATTATATTTTTATAAAATGTTTTAATTTATTACTAAAAGGACTTTTGATTGCTTATACGCTCGGTGAACAAATAATATGACAACACAGTGTCAGTTAATCTGTTTTCAATTTAAAATTTCTTTGGGTCGTAATTCCTAATATAATGCTGATTTTCATTGAGATAAATTGAAAATTTAATGCAGAGTGTGGCTTTTGCTTTAAAATTTGGAATTTCTGCCAAGTAATACAAACTTAATAAAATAATCGAATACATAACTTAATTTAAAAATGCATTAAAAAACTTAATTCAATGTTTACATAATGGGAATCTTAATATTTTTCAAAGCACGTAGCAATTATAAAAATTTAAATGCTTAAGTGCATTTATTATGATATCGGAGCCATTTATATTTGATTTTTTTTTATTCTGCTGAATAATGATTAGTCAAAATGATTTTGAAAAAAAATGAGTGAAAACTTCCGGGAATTCATTTATATTTCAGAAGATTAATTGAATGATTATGCTATACAATTCAGAAGATTATGCTCTGAATAGGATCATATTTCAAGATGAAATTGATCAATTCGAGTAAAAGTAAAGCCATATTTTATTAAGTATGCAAAATCTGAATTTTTAATTTTCTTTATGAAAATTAGATAATTGAATATTTTTATATGATACATTTAGTAAACTATCTTATATCACAATGTCAACAAAAATTAATGATATTGATAAGTTGAATGAATATAAAAATATTAAATATTTTTAAATACCTTTATAATATCGTCTCATATCCCCTTGTTAACAACCATTAAGGGTATTAAATAGTTGAAAGAATATAAAATAATCATCATTATTAAGGTTCACACACACAAAAAAATACATTCACAAATAAAAATATTTGGAAGACAATATTGATAACCACTTGTTTTACTCCTAGAAAACAAAAATTAGACTTGTGAAATTGTAAAATAAGAAAAAAAAAAACACTAACAACACTGAAATACATGAGACTTTTTAAGCTTTAAAAATAGTACAATAGATTTACAAATACGAAAGCTGATATATTATTAAATAAAAAAATAATTATTGAAAAAAAGATGTTTTAACCCCTTGATCTATAAATTAATGACAGAAGTACGTCATGTCATTATGGCCAGGGCTTAATAATATTAATAATAATATAACTGAGAAAAAAAAATTAAATTTGAAGAGAGAGAGAAATTATTCATTTGTATATGTGTGTATGTGCATGCATATACAATAGCAAAATATACAGCAAAAAGTATATTGTTTAAGAACATATAAAAGAAAATCATCATTTGAAAAAAATAACTATACAGAATAGGAGGATGGCCGTAGAAAAGGAAAAATATCACTTTCATTAGGTATCTTTTGGCCTACTCTGTAAAATTTCAAAATGTCCCGGATTGTTGCAGGAAAGAATCAGTCACTTTTTTATTGAAATTGTATGTATTATACACTGATAATTTTGGAAACTGAAAAAACGATTTAACGATTTCTCCAATCAAATTTGTCAACAAATTCGGCTACATTTTATATTTTCTCTTCAAAATGGAAAGCATTGGTGACTAAATTCAAAATTCTTTCCATTTTTAATTAGAACTCGAACGTGCTGAATGCATTCAAATATAGTAACATCAAAAATTTAAAGAAATAAAGATGGTATTGTCTATTTAGAATGTTTAAAGCATTAAACCTGAAAAAGACAAACTATATTCTAAATTTAAGATTATAAAAATTGGCTTTTAAAAGGAATAAGCCAATTGTTTTTTCAACTTAAGAAATCTGAAAATTAACAATATTTAAATTCTCTGAAATCTTAACAATATTTTATCTTAAAACTTTAAGAAAATATACGTGTAAATTTGAATATGTATTAATGTCTACTTTTGAAATAATAAAAAAATGGAGAAAGGTGTATTCCTTTACTAGAGTTAAAAATGGAATAAAAATTACAGTCAGAAAGATTCAAAGCCTTTTATGCCCTGAGAGAACATCAGTATCTTGATAAAAAAAAACCATCGTTCACTTATACAAGATTGTTTCAGAATCGTCTATGAAACTTGGCTCAAAAAATGCGGCAAGAATGAAAATGCATTTCTAAATCTACCTGCAAAGCCCTTAGCAACAACCACCGCACCATTTTTGCCGCTTAGATACGTTCAATCTAATTCAATAAGGATGTAATATCTGTTGAACATTCCACAAACGCAATGTAGAAATTCCTATATAATTGAAACTATTCGAAAAGAAAAGAAAAAAAAATATTGCCACCGAAATGCAAAAGCATTCAGGTTTATTCGTCCCCCTACAATTTGAAGGAGAATGAAATGGAACATATCACACAATAAAAAGATGTATAAATAAATTAATAATAAAGCTGTTTCGGTGTTTATTCTCAAAATATTATCCAAAGTCAATCTGGCATACTGTTTCCGTTAATTAATAGAATAAACCGAATGAATGTGCATTGGTGCATGAAACGCTACCTGCAGGGTCTTCGCAATTTCATGATAAAAATGCTAGAGTATCATTGCAAGCAAAGTGTTTTATCCTTATGGTACTAGATAAAATTATTAGCTCTATAGGTCACAGAAATACGTGAACTCTTGGTTGTTTTTAATGCATATTAAATTTATTAATGTGTTTACGAAGTTTCCTGGAATTTTCTTAATTTTGCTATTTATTACAATTCACCTTAATTCTAGAAAAGGAAAATTGTAGTATTATAAATTAATATAACGAGAATGTTTGAATAAGATGAATTTGAAAAGGATGGTTTTAGTTATTATATATTTTGGAATTATTCACGTTTTAATTCTTTTGATAAATTTAATTCCTCTTTTTACTATTTTTGTGTATTCATAATTTATTATTATTTTTAATATGCATTTTATTCATATGTTGAAAATATAATAATACCTTAAAACTATAATTTTTATCGACTTTTATGTTTAAACGTCCTGAAGCCATATATTATGAATTAGAAAAAAACATTTTATCAAATTCTAATTCACTCCATTGTATATTCATTTTACTTACAAGTACCATCATAAAATGTTAACGACTTTTTAACAATGGATTTCAGGCAATTTCATTATGAAATTACAAGGGCTCTACAGTAAATATTTTTTGCAATAAAATTCATCAATTAAACTATTTATAATAACATTTATAAGGCAATATCATGCTACAGAAATTGCAGATTGATCCAAACCTTTAGTACAGGATGGTTACAAAGTCATTTCCATATTATAAAGAAAATATTCTAAAAAACTATTATTACTTGGTATATGGTTGTTTTGATACATTTTAAATTTATTTATAAACTTTTTAGCTAAACCACTTACGTCAGTTAATTTTCAATGTAAGTACCCGTAGTAGTTTGATGAATATCAAGGTGGCATTCCAAATCCCATCATGCTTTGTTTAATATGTCGGCTGTCACTCTATATACAAAATTTGCGATCTGTGATCACAGCATCTTTGAGTGTGTCAATATCTTCAACTGCCGTTGAAAATACACTTTCAGTTCTGATCCCAAAATTGACAGTGAGCAGAATATAATAGATTTGAGGACGAAAAGCCAAAGAACATTTTGAACTTTTTCCATCTTTGACACCATTTTGAAGACAATCGGATTTAAAATCAGGAACTGTTTCTGCCTTATTTAAGCCATTTATTAGATTAAAACATTTTTAAGAACAGAACAATTCCATATTATATTTTTACAATATTATATTCAATGGTTCTTTCGTTATAGTTTTTTTGTAATAGAGAAAAGACTGTGACCACCCTGTATATAACAAAAATCAATTTCAATTATTTTCAAAGAGTAACTCTCGAACCAAATAAATTTGCATGATGTTTTTGTAACATATACAACTTTCTTGAAAGCCTCTGAAAAAAAGAGCAATATATACATGTTTGGAGATTATTTAGCTTCTATCTGAATTAGTACAAATATAGAACACAGTTGTTGCAAATTATTCACCAAATGGCCAACAAGTGAAAAGAAAAAAAAAAATTGTATTGAGCCTCATTTAAATACAATAGATTACAATATAATATAAAAATAAGATACATACTAAGTTTGGATTAAAGAAAAATTAGTGAAGTACATAAATATTTATACAAACAGAGTAATCTGCTTAAGTTCAAATACTGTGTTCTTTTCTTTTTAAAACATATCACTTTAAATACAATAATAACAATATATTCAGTTAAATATATTAATTTCTATCAAAACCCTTATATTTTATATTATACATAAGTAATAATACCAAGTTATGTTCCTCGCTATTTCATTCATAAAAAATTGGTAAAATAACATTCTTTACTTCAGATTTTTGCTTGAAACAATAAAACCAGTGAAAAGATGGGAAATGCTAGACTAAAACTTTCAATTCAAAATAATGAAGTTTTAAGTTTATAGAAGTACTATATTTTTATATTAATTCAAATTTTAAATATGCTTGGGACAAATGTCGAGTGGATAATATAGTATTGTTCTTAGACTAAATTTTAAGATCTGAATTTATAAAACAACTTCATGAAAAAAATGACAAAATTTGGTCTTGTATTATTTATTTGCATTCGTCAGCAATTTCTAAATTTTCTTAGACCTGAATTTTAAATGCAGAAGAGTGCATTCAAAACGAGAAAAAATAATGTATTATAAAATTGTCCATTTAAACTACATTCTTTCAATTATGCTCACATCACCATTTTACCATTATTTATATAAAGAATCCAGAAGTTACAAACTTACTCACAACAACACGTCAAAACCAGGTAAAATAGTAATAAACTTTGTTTAAAATAAACAATCTTGACATTTATCTACAAGTGCCATATTGCTTAAATTGCTTTATAGTATATTAAATTTTAGAAATTAAATACTAATATTCATTCAACTATTAGATAATTCATAAGTGCTAAATTTGTTACTTTTAATCTTCGTTTTCCGTTCACACTTTAATGGCCTTTTCATTCAGCATTTGGATTCCAATCGAATTCTGAATTGAATCATAAATAAATAAAGTATTTCGTTACAACTCTTTATTGCCTCAAAAAATTTTGCTTTATTAAATGTCAGAAGCATTTGCTTACATTATTCAAATTCGATATTTTAAGAACTTGAATTCAAACATTTTTTTAACAAATTTGAAACAATTTTATTTTTCAAAAATGACAAAAAAAATATTATTATTCCGATATTTTGTCCGCACAACCTTTAAAGGCAATGCTAATGCAAAAACGAGCATATAAAATTCCATTAAACAGACTTTTATATCAACATTTAATCATTTTTCTATTCTTTGTATGATTGACCTATTTTCTACTTCTTTAAATAAAATATGATACGCAAAATATCAGTTTTGTAAGGAACATTTTAACTTTAATTTTTCTTTGAATATTTTAATTTTCCATAGTTTGAATTTCAATCGAAAATGCTCCAATTGCGTTTGTACAGTATTTCTGTTATCAATTTTAGCATTATAGATTCTTATTAATTTAAATTCTTTTCAGAAATTACACTTAAAGAACTTCTTTTTTCCCCCTTCAAAATCCAATTTATTCTAAAATCTTTTTTTTAAAAATCATTATCGAAATCTCTGTTTACTTCAAAATTCGATATGCGGAGCAGTCGTTTTTGAGATATACCAATAAATTTTTTAGCATGTCTTTTAAACACAAAGGATTCCATTAAGACACCGAGAGAGCTAAATTTCATACCCAAATTCATTCAAAAATTTAATCACATTCTTCCACTGTTGAATCTGATTTAAATTTTAGATCGAATGTTAGAAACAGTAGAAATCTGTAATATATTTGGAAATTCCATTTCTAAGCGATCCTCTTTCCTCCTATAGAGTGAACTTTCAGAACACATAGCTTGCGTGGACAAAACCATCATGTGCTTGCAAATAATTGAGTAAATGTTACTCTTGATTCACTCACTCATTCTGTATCCATAGAAACAGTATGAATTGAAACAGGTGGTTTCCGATGAAAATGTTTGTGTGCGAATGTTAGCACAAGCATTCCGTGGAGCATATAACCGATTTCTACATCTTTGCTGTAGAATCGCGACACGAATATTGATATAAAAATCAAACTAGTTTTCGCATTTATCGCCATTTCTTATTTTAGACTTCCTGATGTGTATTTCGTCATCATTAGCTATGGATTCGGTATAAATATGGTAATTAAAATTGTAATTATGTTGTATTATTCAAATGCAGGGATCAAGCGTGTTTGGAGAATGGTCTTCGATTATATAATTGCTCTTTAATTAGCATTCGGTTATGAATACTAATGATGTAAATCTCTTACTCCACATTGGCTCTGAAAGCTTGCTTATTTTAATGATGTTGCTCCATTATAGGATAGAATTCAAAAGAAAATGTATTTTTGTAATTTAAATGAATTACTGAACCTTAGTTTAAATGCATGTAGTCCTTGTTTAAACATATTTTAAATAACGAACATTTACAGAAATTAAAACGGTGATTAAGGAAATTACGTTAATTATAAAATCAAATTTTTGAATAGAAATTTAATTTTGTCAATAATAGTTTTTTACCCTTAAATCATTTTAATGTGCGATTCAGAATATTAATATCCTATAACATGCGATCAAGTGTAAATTTCATTTTACGCATTTTAATTTAACACAAATTATTCGAGTATATGAATAGGAGAGATCTGAAATTGTAATGCTATACGAAGCATAGAATTATATATCAGTTAATTCGAGATATAAAATCAAACAATACTTGTGTACACGCAGAAATTTCAGAGTTTATTAATTCAATGAAACTTTCATTTTACTTATAAAAATAATCAAAAATGAATAAGATTATATAAGAGATGAGGTAAATGAATTTAATTGTAAAAAAAAAAAATTAAAAAACGAGGATGAAAAAAACACTATTGGAAATTTAACAATTTTTTTGTTATTGTTGAGAAACTTGAGAGGGTTATTTAAGTGCCAACAGACACACAATAATGTTTATAGAAATAAATGTTTGGTAATAATATAGCAGAATGTGAGTATATTTTCTCTCCGTAATACATGAAATTACCAAATTTGGAACTTAAATGTTCTGCACCAAAGAGCAGTTTTTTAAAAAAATCTTACAATAATTTTAATGAATTAAAACTTAAGTGAAATTTTGTAATTTTTCCGTAGTAACTTCCGAAAATATTACTGCACAAAAATGATTTACATCATTTTCAAACTTAAAAAAAAGAAATCTTTTAATAATAGCACTTTAATTGGCGTGCGGACTTTTCTGAATTTAGGAAATTTTTTTAATGATTTTTACCCTTAATTTACAACAGTAGACTTCCTTGTTCCAATGAAATCAAAACCGTTTTCTTGTCTCTCCAATTATTCATTCTCTTATTTTTTTTCCGTTGTTGAAAACTAAGGAAAAAAGATTCTATTTATTCCATACGGAATCTCATACTGATGCATTAGTTCCACGAAAATTCATATGCAATTAGAATATAGACCGTCTCGACATTCTTATTTGCAATGGAAATATGATGTTATTGGAATCGCTTGATCAGAAATACTTATGCACAGAATAAACAGAACAACAAAAAAATATGAATTTACAATCTATCTCTATTTTGTGCTTAAAAGTACTCTGTTGATATAATACATAATATAAAGTTAGGCATAAGAGATTTTATTGAAATTAAACGCAACTAGTATTCTAGGCAAATCAGCTGGTTGAGGAAATTGCCTAATACTTAATGAATGGTTGAAAAAAATTTCAAGAAAATAATGACATAAAATATATTCATATAAACATGAAAATATAGGACATAAAAATACGATTCAAAAATCGCCCACATACATACACACGCATTAAGTAAGTATTTAAAAATTAAACATGCTGAGGTAATGAGATCAAAATAAGACTCATTAGAAACATAATTACATAAGACGTAATACATAAACATAAGACAAAATTAGAAACATAAAAATGCACAAATCTTAAACAAGAAACAAAACCAACAAGCAATTTCGGTAAACATAAGATTAAAAAAATGGGAAAAAAAGATTAAAAATCTTAGAAATATATATATGTTAACTACAAAACACTGAAATCTAAATAATACCAGATAAAGTGCTATAAATATATGTACAAAACGACACAAAGAAAGATTTGCTCAGAACAGAAGTAAGAAAAGGGAAAGTTCATCTGTATTGTTTTCCTAGAATTGAATGAATGTCATTCAGTAGTTGCCATTAAGTTTTGTCAAGCCAGTATGAAATGCTGGGCACTAGAGCAGAAACTCCTGTCAGAAGATGACAAACTAAAAGGTTTCAGATAGGTTTAAAAGTTTCCATGCACATTTGGAATCAATGCAAATTTAAAACTAGATACACGATGATGAAGTTCATATATTGAGTGAACAAATTCTTCCTTTTGCAGTGAATTATAAAAAATTAAAAATAATTTTGTAACAAGGTTTCTTAAAATCACTGGCATCGATTTTTTTTTTTTTTTTGCTTATTTTGCAAGAAAGTTTATTTTTTAGATTAGATGGCTTAAAGAATGACATATTTCCAAAAGAGTTATTTTGAATAACACATGCAATGAATAGAAAATTGCATATCATACATAATAATGTATTGTTTTAGCACAGATTTTAAATTATAGAAAGATATTAATAATATCACATAAACATTAATTTCAGTTGGAAAATTACGTAATACGTAATATATAAAATGAATCACTGTTGGGAATTTGAAGTGGGTAGTATGTTTCATTATTTCTGACTTTGTTTTAATTGAAAAGTGCCCTTGTTAAAAAAATTATTATATCAACTGTGAGTTATTTTGAATAAACATAAAACTAATTCCAACGTCATTCTTAGTTATACTAATTAATCAGTGAGCTAAGGATTTCAGTGACAAAGTAATTAAAATAGAAAAAGCTCAATAACAAAATTTAAAAAATTGAATTACGCTAGGGATGGCAATGGCTAAAAATATAAAGCTTTGTTACAGCTAAAGAAGAGAATTTGCGATGCAAACTTTTGAAAAATTTATATTTAAAAACAATTCTATCTTGAAAGTATATAAATAAATATGCTTAAAGTTTTATTTAAATAAGGTTGTACTGATTCCAGTTATATTTTTTGAGTGAAAAATTTAGAATGGAAATGGCCTCCGTAATTAGACAAAATAATTAAATTAATTAGATGCTTTCATAATTAGAACACCATAAAATATAATTATATAATAACTGCAATAAAAAGGGAACAATAAATGAATTAAGGTTAGTGAAAATAGGATAATACTGTAAAAAATCTTATTTTGTAAAGTCTTTTTTTTTTTTTTTTTGACATTTTGAAAAATTTATCCTTTGTATTTTCTTCAACAGAGATGAAATATTTCATATTGATTTCTGCTAAGAATGTAATTGTTGATAATTAAAGAATTCAAAATTGTGATTGAAACTCATTTAAAGAAAGCATTAAAATTCTCATTACTCTGATTTCGGAAATGGAATAACTAAAATATAATGACCATCAAAAATTTTGACTTTGAAACAAAATATTTTCTGGGGTATAAAAGAAAACAAAGGCAAAACAATAATAATTGGTAGCGGATGGATATCCTTCTAATATAGATTACAAAGTATTTATTAAAATAAAAAAATACATCTAACATTTGAAAAAGGATTGGAATTTTATTAAAAGCGAAATACTTAACATAATCAATATACGACCTATTCACAAAGCAAATCAATGAACTCCTCTTACTGATTTTTTTTTACTTTTATTTCATATACTACTAATTTTTTATAATCGTAGTATGTTTTCCCAACAATAAAGTTAAAAGACTAGCTTCAGGAGTAGAGCTAAATTGACCGAAAATGCGCTAGATAAAATTAGAATGGTTCAAATTGAACGTCATGTAATTCAAATATGAATGTAGATTCGAAGATTCTAATTACCATTAATATTAGAAATTTTTTTCCATGTAGATTGCTACGTTCAAAAAACGTGGAGCAGTCTTTATTATATCCTGTAGGCAGAACTGTGGCAAGAGCAAATAGGAATGACATGATAGACCTTTTAAAATGCATTCCAACCCACGGGGGGGGGGGGGGAAGGAGCACCTCGAAAAGAGGATGATATGCTTCCGGTATGGTGGTTGGATCTCGCCACCTTGGAGGTTTACACAAAACGGTGGGGGGATCTGGCTCTTCCCATCGATGATGGGGCGTATTTCCTTCGGGAATTGTTGTACCGTGGCTGGTGATGACCTTTAGGACTCAACCACAGTCCCCTCCTGTGTTGCTGTTGCTGCGGTCCAGTCATTCACTTTTCTTTATCCGTGTGCCTTCGGACAGGTCGAAGAGTCAGTGATATGACTTTAAAATGCATTCCTTTAAACGATTATTATAAAAATTTAAGATTAAATCGACATTAGTAGATTTTAACTACAGCAAACGAAGAATATATAGTTTTTGTGGCTAAATAATCAATTTAAACTGGCTAATAATAATAATCACTGTAAAATTTTTAATAAAAATTTTATTTTAATGAAATTTTTTATCATTAAAATTATATGAAGATTTAATTTGATGCTATTATTTTCTCCCTTGCTGAATCAATTAACCACCTCAATAACGCCAAAATCTTATTAATGTGATAATTCTACAGATGTGATATTTTATATTTGTTTCCCTGGAGTCGTTTGCGATCCAATGTTCCATTGTAAAAATGGCTTATTTTTGTAACAATGACTTACTTTAAATGTCTATCGACTCTCTTTAACTCTCCGAAAGGGAGGGGGTACACCATGAATAAGTGGATGTGAAGGCGCCGAATAAATAAACAAACGTTTTCCTAGTGAATAAAGTAATGTTATGGGTTTAAACAGCCTCCACTCCAATGACTGGACACGTCTCCTATGGGAGGAGTTGTAACTTAACCAGTTTTGGCCATTTGAATTAAGTCTCAGGTTCCCGCCCCTTACTGTCTAGATGATGGTCTTTCAGATTTCCCTTGTTACAAAGAAAAAGAGGAAAGCAAAGTAATATACTTTTCCTACTCCATGAGCACAAAATTCCCACAAAATTGATTAGACATCATCAAGGCATACCAATCATTCAAATCTGGTATTCAGAAGCATTCTGGATATGTCGTACAATATCTGACGCTAATAGGTCTAGGTTTTGCTATATTTTCACAAAATGGCCATTTTCATCATTAATATACACTTATTTTTAATATAATGCTTTAATTCTCGTTTTTTATATAATGCATGTTAATCAAAGAGTTTATTGATTGTAATTAAGGATACATAATCATGTTTAAAATATGTACTTCTTATTAAAAAGAAAAGCATCTCACTGTGATTTGCAGAGTTTAGCCACATATATATTAATCTGGAAATAAACTCAACGTATTAAAATAGTCCTTAAGGAATTATATAATCAAATGTATATCGACTATCATATCCGTAACGTATACGGTTTTATATTTTGATCTTAAAATCGAAAAGTACGTTTCTTCTGATATTGTAATAATAGTCGAAGCTTTATTAGAAGATTATTTAAAAACTGAGAGTATCTGTAACTTAATACAAACTCATGATAAGGATATCCTTTTATCAGATAAAAGGAATTCATTAATGCAATAAGAAAAATGTTTTTCATATTCCACACGCATCAATGCAGAAATCCGCTCTGGGAATGCATTACAGAAATTAAAGTGGTAGATACACTACAAAATTGGTCATTTACTTAGTGACTTCTAATTGAGTTGATTTTAAGCAGAGATCTGGAAACGAATTTATAAATATTCAATGACGAAATTATGAATACCAAATTTCAACGTCTCCTACAGAATTTATGCATAAAAATTAAAGCATCGAGGAAACTTAAAAGATTTCTAAAAACAACAAACAAGAATCGTCTCGCAAACTATCATAAGTGCAAATATCCGAGCGAAAAAATCCTGCAATGCCAGTTGTCGGAGATAGGGGAATAAATGATAATGCAAAAATACCACTCTCTTGACTCTATCCAAATGCCGGAAGCAGGAATAGGCGGTCTTTTATATTGAGCTCATTAGAAATTTTGAAGTACTACCATTCCCTAATTGATATTCCAACCTAAAGTAAATTCAAGTTGGTGGTGCAACTGTTGCACACTGCCTTCACTTATGCATGTAAATGCTCATGTATATTAATCATGACTCTTAAGAATACGGTGTCTTGTCTCATTCGTAGCTTGTTGAAGCTTTCTTAATATTCCCTGGTTTTCTTTTCTAATGAAACTTCAAAGGAACGTGCAAACATAGGACTTTCTCCTATTGGCGATTTCAGTGAGCCGAACACGGAGCTTAGTTAATGAGGGGGTGAGATATTCATTAAAACGGGAATTTTAAAATGATAAAAATATTTTCTGGGAATGTTTCATCTAATCTTTCTTCTGTGTTGTGAATCAAGACGTCGGTGGGAAGAAAAATGTATATTTCAGCTTCACAGATGTTTTTTATTATATATATATTTTTTTTCCATTTCTTTAACATTGTCGCAATTCTGGAAATCAGAAGTTAATCAAACAGATGCATAACTTAAATTTTCAGTCTTGAAGAAAGTTCAAATATTTTTAAAATAAATTTCATACCATTGAATACATTTATTTCGGCCACGTTAAATCGGAAATTCTTTGAACTTATTATTTTTCTTATTTGCTATATATGAATATATAAAAATGTGTAATTTCAATGCAAAATTTCGGAGTTATTTTATCTATCATAGCTGGTCCTGTAAAGACATGCACTTTGCAGCTTTTTAAAATTTGTCGAAGTGAGTTTTTGACGCATTTGTAGTATTACTATCTATACTAATAATAATACTAATATTAATAGTAATTTTATAGAACCTTATCGCAATTTTATAAAAAAAATTTGTGAAGTATTAGCAGAAATGTGGTACAGTTAGAAAATGGATAAAACTAAAATATTAAATTTTCCATTTAATCTGTCCTCATTCAGAGGGTACGATATTTTCTTATAACTCATTTGTTTTTACTTACGTAATTAATAGTTTGTAAAACTGGAATAACTGCACATTTTAAAGAGCTTGGCATTTCATGGGAACAAGAGCTTGCTAAGCTCTTGCCCTCTTTTTGATTCATTTAGGATTAAATTGAATGGCCATCGTCATGACATGAACTGCGATTGAGTTTTAATGGCTATTGCCAACCTCTTACATCTTTTCTATATGGTACGCCCCGTCAGCGGTATAGATGTAACGGTTGCTACAAACTTCCAAGAGAAGAGTTAATTATTAATCATACCCGAAGCTTTTCAAGCCCATATCTGGGTTGCACCGTGGTGGAATTTAAAACTTGTATAGATGACACAGTCTTCTTAATACTATACTATAATAAATATTGTCCCGATACCGTTTCTCATTATACTCACACAAATAAACGTTAAACTAAGAACTACAGCTGGTTCATTATATATATTTTTTATTTCTGGAGATTACTGGCGATTACTACTATAACTACTGTAATATAAAATATTGTATTTTTCAGATGATACATGATAAGAAGTAATTTGATACCTTTTTTTGCTATTCCAGTATAGAAAAGCACGTAATAAGAAAATTAAGTGTAACACTATCCTCTTATTCGAATGAGTTTATTGTTGTCGGAATAATAGCTACTTACTACCACTATTAATAGAATACAAGATTTTGTCTTCTTAGGAAGATATTAAAGAAATTTATATTAAATTTATATTTAAAATATAAATCCGAAATCTGCAAAATAGTTAATAACTTCATTTGACATAAATGTATCATTTGTAAGATTTAATTATATAATTGATTTGATTTCGTCTATAAAGGGTTAAATACAAAAATATTTCATGACTTTTGAATGATATTATTCGCTCTCATGATCAGTGTGAGGAACAGTAATCAAAATTAAGCTTATTTTAATTTTTGTAATATATTCAACATGTTATTGAGTATAATGATAACCATTTAATTCAAGAAACATCAATTTAAGGTTTTAAACGACATATGAAACTTTAAAGATAGTCTCAAAATTCATTTTTAAAATTCAGTGGCAATATTACACCGTAATATATTATTTAATAGATTACTAACCTAAAATTTTCAGATAACCTTAAACTCAATTCCGAGAAAGTTATTCATTTTAAACAAACATATATTTGATATATCCTTATTAATTCTCAATTTTTAACTGATCTATACATCCAATTTCATTAGCAAACACCAATAATTCCCTTAAATAAAATATTGTATTCTATAAATGGTTTGCATTATATTATAAATATATTCATTCTTTACTATAAACCATTTTCTTAGATAACTATTAAAAATTTATTATGAACCATTAATGTATATTTCAAAGATAAGCAAATAAAATTTAAAACTTAAAAATGATTATTAAATCTCCGATCGCTAAATTGCTAATATTGAAATGAGAAATGGGATAAACATAATGAATTCCTCCTCAATAACGGATAAAAAAAATGTCCATGTCTTTGAATAAGCCAACATTCAAACGCAGAACAAACTAGTAGCACTGGTATGTTGCAACGATATTTTAGCGACAGAGTAAACTGGAATTCCTGAATCGATTAGCTTCCTGAAGAGTTACGTAAATGAATTAAAAGTTTATAGAAATCAGTAAGACATTAACAAACCATTCCCTTTTAAAGTAAATCCTATTTTCTCAGCCAGCTTACTTTAGAAGAAACAAAAGCCGATATGTTAATGACAATGTATTCGCCACATATCCTAAATCCCGTCATTTGTTTACACTAGGCTGTGTCGAGATTGGGGATACAAGAGAAGCAAGAAACTAACCAATCACTATTTCCTATTGTATCTTATTTTCTTCCGAGGGAACCTGCGGAAATTGAGATAAATACTTCGTGAGACTACCCTTCTAATCTCAGTAAAAGGATTCCCAGCAAAATGATTTTCAATAGATTGCACAGTGCAACTATATTCATTATGGTAGTAATACCAATGGCTTTATTTCTTGGGCAGTGAAAAGTATCTGAGCAATTTTCTTTTTATTGTGTAAGTTAATTATTTTCGCTAGGGTAAAACAGAAACTTTAAAAATAATAATCTTTTCTCAGAATAACATCAACATTAACGTGTTTATTGCAGTTGATTGGAGCTTGGGTAATTTGAGCAATTTAATTCTACCTCTTTGGTGATTCAAATTTCTTTTTCAATTCCTTGAAAATCCTATTAACATAACACTAGAATATTATATGTAATTCGGATTTTTTTTTGAATATTTAATAAATAAATGCTAATATTATTAATTATTAAAATTTAAAGTTTGTATTTCGTATCTTTTTTATTAACCTTATGCTTAAATGATTGCAAATGAATAAATTGCTTGGTGCTGCTCCTCTACGCTCACTGTCGATGATGCGTCATATCGTTTTTTAGAGATAGACGAATGTGATACACATAGTAGGAGTTATATTTTGACCACAAAACCTGAAAATTACTATTTGTAAAGTTCAATCAATCAATCAGTTTAAAATGTCGAGGCATAAAGGTGATAATTTTTTAGTGTTATTTATTTATTGAAATAATTAAATTCAAAATCATTGAAATTATTATAAATACAATCACATTATTAATTTTAAGTTACCTAGAGTTTATTTTTTAATTATATAATATTTATTAAAACAAGTCTTTACTTTTATTTTTAACTCAATTACTTTTAATGTAAATTTTTCGATGAATCAAATTTTATTGATATCCCGTCAGATTTGACTGATAATCATTCTAATACAAATACAAAAAGTATAAATGATAAGTCTTATCAAGAAAATGTATCGAATCTTTATGAAATTCTATCATTTCTAACATAATAACAAGGGCAGTTAAGGTCGATAAGAAGTTTAAATTATTGAAAACTACGAATCATTTCTTTTGTTTCATCTTTTGCCAACTAATTTGATATATTTTATATTAATATAACTCACTAACGTTTTTCATTTAATTTTATTAAAGTTTTAAGAATTTGTTCTCAATCAAAAAATTAGCATTAATTTAATTGGTAATAAAGTACCTTGCCAAACGATTTGATAATTGACATATTTTATATTAATATGATTTATTAACGCTTAAGAAAACTTTTCATTTAATCTTATTAATGTCTTAAGAATAGTTTTAATTTGTTATCAATTAAAGCAATTAATATTAATTTAATTTGTAAAATAACTTTAAAAATACAGTTTTTCAGTTTATATAAGGTGAGAACTTTAAATGTATGTTGGTATAGTTCCACCTTTTTTGAATAAATATTTATCCATTTTTATAATACATCTCGATATAGAGCAATAGGAAATACTGTATTTTATATACTTGTAATGCATATAAAAATGAAAACTTTAGCAACTTTGAGGTTGCAAAATATATTCAATAAATAAAATACTTTAATTTATTAACTACCATTTAGTAAAGAGAATTTACTATTTTATGTTTCTTAAAACTTCAGAATTCAAATATAAAATACACACAGCAGATAATTACGTTATAGGGACTATATACTAAAAGGTTATTTATTTCAGTTGGATTGGGTTTATTTTATTTGTAATAAATTTAATATTTAAATACTATCACAATTGTTCTAAAATTTAATCTGAAAATTTGAAATAACACTCAAAGATTTTAAAAAATATTACTAAAATTTCACATGAGTATTTCTTCTTAAAATTCAATTCTAATTTATTTCCCGCAATTTTCTCGCATATTCTATAAAAAATGTAATTTCGGATTATTAATCGTATGCCATTGGCAAACAGTAGTCACGAAAAAGCCTATTAGAGTGCGATCTTTGGCGGCTTTGACTAATAATCAATTGCTGTGAAGCGATTCATACTCTACCTGAAAACTGAATGTGTACTTTGGAAGCGTTTTTTTTCGGTCTATTAAAACAAAAATTTGACGACGAAGAATTGCAACGATATTCACAAAAGTGCATACTAAATTATTTATTTAAGTCATTGCGTTTATGAGTTATCAAATTTTGTAACGCTTTAACTCAGCGTTTCTCAACCTTTCAGTATTTGCGGCCCAGTTTTCAATCATAATTTTCACAGCGCCCCCCGCTTACAATAAAAATGTATACAACAATATTGTATATTGAGTATTTTGGATTCTGTTTTTAAATTATTTTTAACTAACTGCCAAAACAAGAATAAAAGCGAGCCAACGTTGGTGAGAAACCACATCTTGCATTTTGGACAAACCGGCAGTAAACAGATGAAACGAATGAAAGCGGAGAAAATTTCAATATTATATTTCAAATGAAAGCCAAACAGGGAGATAACGTTAAAAGAATATGAAAGTAAAAAAATTCGTTAATGAAAGTTAACCTAGACGGGATGAGCTAAATTTAGAAACTGGGAATACATTTTTTCGAATAATAAAAGAAATAAAACAGAAGCATGACTAAACAAAAGTGAAAAAAATAAGCAATGTTTGTGTAAGGGAATCCACACGACTTATGCCGTCTCGAGCGTGCGCGGAGCAAATTTATCTCATAGGAATAAGGAAAATGTTCGATAACGCAAGTTTCAATTCCAGCCAGTCTCATTCGAGTCGATCCTTTTATCGCTATCTAATCTATAGTGAATGTGTATGTTACATATGTTTTCGTGTTAATTGCAATTCGCCATATTAAATATTCATGGCAGTAGATTTATGCAGACTCATAGATAAATTTTTAAGCGGAAGTAAGCAAGCATTAGACGATAGTCAAGCATCAACTAGTACACAGACGAGCGTGATTCCGAAAATAAAATCAAGAAAATATTCTCAAGAATACTTAAATTATGGGTTTACCAGTGCTGAAGAAAATAAAGAAGAAAGGCCCCTGTGTATAATTTGCTCAAAAATGTTGGCCGCAAACAGCATGAAACCTAATAAACTCAAACGACATTTGGAAACGCTTCATAGTGAGTACGTCAACAAACCCAGAGAAATCTTCGAATTAAAATTAAAATCATATAAAAAGCAAAAATCATATTTAAAGAAACTTTGTCTGTGAATAAAAAAGCTTTAATTGCATCTTACAAAGTTCATATAAAATAGCCAGATGTAAAAAACCTCACACAATTGGTGAAGAGCTTATTTTGCCAGTAGTAATTAAGATTGTAGAAACTATGTTTGGAGATAATTTTTCAAAACAATTGCAGTCCATACCTTATTCAAATGATACTGTTTCTCGTCGAATTGGCGATATAGCCGAAGATGAACAGCGTCAGCTTTTCTTGAAGTTGCGTGACACAGAGAAGCTTTGACTTCGAAAGCAATGAGTCCTGGTCTGAATATTGTGTTAACTACGATTGTAACCGTAGTAAATTATATAAAAATGAGACCCCTGAAATCGAGAATCTTTTCCGCACTTTGTAAAGACATGGATTTCAATACATTCAGCATTACTATTTTATTGCGAGGCAAGATGGTCATCACGTAGGAAATTTTTGCAACATGTTTATGAATAAAGAGAAGAAATCGCCAATTTCCTAGCAGAAGAAAATAGACCGGAGGCCGAGAATTTTCGCGATGGTTTATTTGTGATAAATTGAGGTACTTGTTCGACATATTCGAGAAATTAAATAACTTGAATCTTCAACTCCAAGGAGCAAATATACATACAGCGGGTAAAAAAACGTTTCTGTTCGAAGACTAAAATAAAAATGAACTAGCATAATTTCTGATCTTTGCTTTTTATCTTTATAAACTACTTGTATATTGTTAATATGAGTCTTTTAAAGAGAGTTTCATTATAAATTTCTCTTTTTTTACAAAACTCAGCAAGTCCGTTTGCAATTTTTAAGATAAATGACGAAGTATCATGCAAAAAAAATTTCCATACGCAAAATGCAAATTCCTCTTGACGTGCTCTACAACTAATCCACAGTAAATATTCGAAGTTTGATGGTTTGTCAGAGTGAAGAATACGACATAACAACAGTTGTTTAATTACAATGTTTCGCTGATCTTCTTAAAATGGAAATTCAGAAATCCATTCGAGAGTTAGTGATTCGGTTGCGAAAAAATAGATTATTTATGAAAAAAAATCAGTGAAACGACTTACAGCGACTATAGTGCAGTATATTATTGAAAGATACCGTGATGTGTAAACATTTGAGGAAAGAGATCGATCCGGAAGATCTCCGAAGTTAAATCACTTGCATAAAAGAAATATCAGGTGTAACGTGCAAGATAATCACTCGGATTAGTGCACCTCAACTTGCAACCGATTTAATGGTTAATTACAACATTAAATTCTCATCTTGTGAGATATGCCATTTAAAAAAAGGTTATAATGGATGTAGGGCCCGTAAGAAGCTTGTTATAAGTCTCTGCTGCAGAGAAAGCGTCTAGAGTTTACAAATAAGCATATAAGCAAGCCTCCATCTTTTTGGGAATCGGTCCTTTTTAGTGATGAATTAAAATTTAATATCCTTGGGTCAGATGGTCGAGTTATGACCTGGAGAGAATCAAAATAGCATATGTTACTTAAAAATTTATGTGGAACTGGGAAGCACGGTGATGGTTGGAATATGGTATGGGGTGCATAAGTGCAGCAGGTGTCGGATATTTATGTTTTATAAATGGAAATATGTATAGGTACATACATATTGACATACTAAAACAAAACGCTTTAACCAATGCAGATAAACTGTTCCTTGGAATATACTTTATTTTTCAGCAGGACAACGATCTTAAACACACCTCCAAGATTTGTCAAGAGTAATATCTCTATAATGTTAAAAACAGCTTCATAGCCCTCCCCAGTCACCCGATTTAATCCTTATAGGACATTTATTGGAAGAAATCGGTCGTGAACTAAAAAAAGTATGACACAAAGAACAAGGTTGAACTCAATAGGGTCATTCAAGACATTTGGAGTAGTATTTATCCAGAAACAACAACAAAAAAACTGATGTGGATTATGCCACAACATTTGAGAGAAGTGATAAAGGCCAAAGGAAGGCCTACCGATCATTAAAGGCAAGTTGATCAGCATGAAAAAGGTTTTTCGTGTACTATGTAAATACCGTACGGAAACTTTTTTTGTTCCTTATTAGTTGCATTTTTTTCCTTTCAATTTAAGTATTTAATTTTCGTCATAGTTTTTCCTTTATAATATTCATAAATAATAAATGACATTGTGTTAATCCAATTTTAAAATTTTCATAACATAATATATTGTGCAAAAAAATAAAACTTTTATTAACAGTCATAGCTGCGTACGGAAACTTTTATTACCCACTTTATATTGGATGCTAGGGATAAAGTTAATGCTTTTTGTAGAAAATTGGAATTGTGAAGCAGAAATTTAAAGCAAAAAACCTAACAATGTTTGCAAATGTGGATGATTGTACTAAAACTTACAAGGCTGAAGAAGAACATGTAAAAGTTGTTTTGTAACCATTGAAAATCTTTTAGCCATGTTGGTAAAGAATTTTAAAAAGTATTTTCTTGCTGACGACAAACTGATAGCAAGTTACGAGTGGGTGAGGGATCCATTTCATAAGACTTCCGAAGGACTCTCAATTGATGAGGAAGAAACATTCATAGACTTCACGACAAGTGACGAAACTAAAAGACAATTTAGTAATAAATCACTATTTGAATTTTGGGCAGAAGTAAGGATGATTTTTCTGCACTAAAAACAAGGGCATTTCACATTCTATTACCATTTTCAACATCCAACTTTTGTGAAACTGGATTTTTTGCTGTGGCTTCTTTGAAGACAAAAGATAGAAACAGAACTGAGAGTGGCTATTTCTAATATTAAGCCTTCCTTCGAAAAACTTTGCTTTGCAAGACTGGCCCAAGAAAGCCACTAATAATTATTAAATTTGTTTTTAATTTAGTATGTTTTGATTAAGTAAGTTTTGATTTAGTAAGTTATTTTACTTTAATAAGTTATTAAATATGTCGAAATGTATTTTGTTTTCTATGTGTATGTGTGCTTTCCTTTCAGTCAGTTAATCAATTTTTTTAAATAATATTTTATCTTGGACATTCTCGCGCCCCCCAAGGAGAGCACGCCCCACAGGTTGAGAATCGCTGCTTTAACTCATTATTTTGAAAATAGTATCTGACAAATATAAAACCTCTTGATAGGTTTTGGTTCAAAATCTGATTCATACTAACGATAAATCTGTGAACCAAATTTTATCCAACTAGAGTCTTTTGATTTGTAGTTATCGAGTTAAGTTCAATTCAGACAACCGGACATGTATTACCTCTGTATGTATTTCGCTCAAAATTTGATAAAATCCACAATATACCAAATATACTATATACCATATACCAAATTTTATCCGTATAGCGCAAAGCGTTTTTGAGTTATCGTGTTCGCAAACAGACATGTGTTTTTCGAATTCAAGGAGCTCTGAAATGTGAACATTTGCTGAAATTTTGAATTCGAAATTTTTAATGATTGCAACAATTTCTCTTTTTATATTCCGTATATGAGAAAGTAAAAATCTAGATTTTAACTGCTTTCATCAAGAAATTGAAACATTTTAAGATATTCGCTTTACCGTTCCTGCAAAGTATACTTACATTTAAAATAATTGTAGCATAATAAATGTGGTTAATTCTATCGCCAACTGCAATTTGAATTCAAGTATATAAACTTTCCTTTGGAATACTTTTGCATAATATTATTGACATTAAGATCAAAAATTTTAGTTCGCAATAAAAGACAGTAATTAATTATTAAAAGGAAATCGAGTGAAACAATTATTAATTAAAATATGTAAATGCGATATCATGACTAGTAATCATATACAACAAGTATCAATTTCTTTCTTCATTATGAAAAACATGTCTTTTCTAGATACAACGATTCTCTAGATGTTCTCTACATATATTGAACGAATCGTGTTTCCCAATTTTTCAGTTTCCTTCGCCTCTTATATAACTTATATTCTGCATTTAACGTTCATTTTTCCATTTATTTTATAAAAATACATTTATTTTGAAAGCGATTATATATAAAAAAGCAATAACAAAAACAAGTTAATATAACCATACTTTAGTAAATCGGAAAAAAACCCCATTTAAATGAAAATTTTGTAAAATTCCATCCTATATGAGATTATCTGGACCAGAAGTACTTGCGATTTTAATAGTAATATAATTTTGCCTATTCCGTTCATAAAAAATTAATTTATCCGAGTTTTGCTTTATATAACGGACAAAATAAAATGCTGTCTTAATTTTCGATTCTATAAAATCTGTCCCTACATTTATAAATTTTTCTTTTAACAGATAAGTTAAATGTTATTTCTATTCGAAAAATGAATATGTTTGAATTAGCATAAACGCTATTTCATATGAAATGTGATTTCACTGAAGTTATAAAAAGGTAACGAAATATATGCACCAGCATCAAAAAGAAAAAAATAATAATTATAAATAAAAACTATTTTTCATTTTATGTTTCCTGTTTTATTGCTCCTGAATTTGCTGTTCTTTTTGTTGGAAAGACTGCAAAACAATATACTGAATAACAGAGATCAAAGATTGTGCTTCCGCATTATGTATCACAAAAAATATAATTTTTTAAAAAATTTCTAATATCTGTTGTTGCGAAATGCTTATATTCACTGAGAAATCAATTTTCTCACTGAATTAAATGTTCTTAAGATTTTTCAATTTAGGATTCCTAATTGATGTGATAAATCTTTACTTCAATTTAGTTTAATTGCACGCAAGATTTTTATCTGCTGATATTATGCAAATAAAATAAAGAAAAATAACAATCAATAACCATTCAAATTAATTAAATGCAGCACGTTTATCTATATTAATAATTAATTGCTAATTGCAATTAATAATTGCGATAAATGGGATATAACTAAATAATTGCGATAATTGGGATATAACTGTGATATACATGTTATTTTAGTCTTTCTGAAAGCGAAAATAAACGTGTTAATGTAGTAAATGTGTATTTAATTATTTAACACTAGCCGCCTTTGGCTACAGACCGATTCGCCAGTATTACCGCTCGCTACAATTTTTAATTAAATATTAGAAATAACTGGTCTCTTAATAGATTCTCAAACAAAACATTTTTAATCTTCAAATTTTGATAGTCATACCAAACTTATACTTTTGTTTAGATCGTCTCGTTCAATTTACTATATATATTTTGCTAATTTGTTGTCATTTCCGGTAAAACTTCAACTTTAATTTAAAGTGGAAATGATGAAATTGTAATTAATATAAAGATATTTTTTAATAAAACCAAGCGTTTTATTTTATTTATCATCTTTATTGTTATTTATTTAATATTATTATTATTGAATATGAGTATTGCAAAAAGAGTCGCTCGGTATATAAGTCTTATGTGAACTACAAAATATTTTTCATAATTTATGTAATATCTCAAAGAATAATTCAACAAAAATTTCTGAGATTCAGCATAAAATTCAGTTTCTAGTTTTGCTTTCAAAAGGATTGAAATGAACTCAATAATAATATTTTGTTCCGGCCTATATTTATATTTCAAAAATTACGAAGTCTAAATTTAATGCAGTAAGGTATCATATTCTGAGAAATATTCTGGATACACCAAATTTTAAATAAATGAATGAATGTTTCTATTTTCCACGATCAACTAAGACTAATTTATGAAGTTTCGAATGTTAAAAATTTAGAAAAACTCAACATTTTCATAATCTTAGGCGAATTAATCTTGAGAAACCTGCGCGCTGATTGGCGTATTTTCTTTGAAACGATCTATGGAAATTCTAAAATTATCTGAAATTACTGAATAGTGATATTCAAATTTTCATAAATCAGTCAATTTAAGTTATTGATTTAGTTCATTGGAAATTAACTCTTTTTATTTAAAATATTAGTGTTTCAAGAACATTTTGTTATTCGTGATTTCCACAGCAGAAGCTTTATGTAAAATCAAAAATTCGTTATTTATTAGAGCATTTATTGATTCAAGTTACATAAAATATAATCATTTTCCATTTAGACCATTTTAGCAGATCTGTGTCATACTAAAGGTTTACAAATTAGCTGTGTGATCCTGATTTGAATGGATATCCTGTTCATATTAAACAAAACCTGCCTTAAAATAAAACTGATTTATTGGATTAATAGTAGAGAATGTAAAAGATCATAAAATATTTTTTCTTGAATTTATTTTTTAGAAAAAATAATATGTTTCACTTCACACGTGCCGAAAATTATATTTTTGCAGATTTCATTTCCAAAAAGATTTAATTTATTTTTAGTTGGAGCTTTAATCAATGTGATGGCAACACTTTGAAAAAAGTTAATTTTTTCCCATGAATGCTAAACGTGCTCGTGCAGCTTAAATTTTATTTTTATTTTGTACGAAAAAAATTGTTGAAAAATGTAGTTAAAATATTTATTTAAAAATTCATTAAAAATATAAATTTAATTTTAAGGTTAAAACATTGGTATCATTTAGAAGATAAAGTTTTGATCTTTAACTTCATGTAAAAATCTTTTTTGTGCGATAATATTTTCGGTATTTATAGCAGAAACACCAGTCGAAAAGATCAGCTAGTTTAGCTATAATTATAAACAAAAGTGTCACAAAATAAGCTATGAATAATGATGAAAATTTGAAAACAATATGAAATACATACACCTTCAACCATTAATATCACACCTCCATCTCTAGATCTATAATTTTTTTACACACAGACACATATATAATAAAAATTGAAAATCAGCAGAAAACAATCAAAACCGCTAAGATAAAGGATATAGAAATGCAAAGAACATCTCTGTTCAAGATCAGTATATATATTATATATATATATTTAGGTTGATCTATTCAGTATGGTGATATTTCCTGCGCACATTTCCGTTTTAATTTTAATCTGTTAGCCTTTATGCAGATAAAAACGTTATTCTGATTAACGATGGGATATTTCCCGCTTTCAGCAGTATTATTCTGAGATATTTTGCTCATATTTTCTTCTTTTTTCGTTTTATGGTTTTCGTGTGTTTCTTTCTGTATATTTAATATCTTGGACATAGACAAATATGAACAATGTATACATATATACCATTCTGTAAATGAAAATGTATAATTCAGAGAACTGTATGCTATCATAAATTAGATAATCAAAAATTGCATAATCAAAATATAATTACACAGATGCCATAAAATTAAAATAATTTTGTAATAAAATCAAGGTTCTATCAAACAAAGGTAAAATAAACGGTAATAAAAAGAAATTTTATGTTTGATTAGTTATGGATTTAATGACCCATATTGTTATTCTTAAATAAAACTTTTAAAATTCCTTTCCATTTTCTGAGAAAATTCTGACATGGATGTCCATTTTTAATTCTCAGAAAGATTTGATTGTTCTCACTTTCTCTTCAAAAGATTCCAATCTAGACGCGAAGCATCAAATATATAGTATACCTAAAAATTTGCATTACCCAAAACTACATTCAAAATAATAAAAATTTACTTTAAACCAGAAAAATTCTCATAATCTGCTTTTTGTTACAACTTTCTCACTGGCCTTTGAAAATCTTCTACATTAAAGTTCCAAACTTCTCTGCTCTAAAAGACGAAGCACACTGCCATACCACAAAGCTTTTCTCAGAAAACCACAGAGCTCTTTGCTATGATCCACAGAAAGCAAAGAGCCATCTCTCAAGTGTCACAATCGTTAAAAAACATTTTTCACGCTCGCTGTTGTAATTGTTAGCAGAATACTCCTCAGAGCAGCAATATTCAATTCCACCTTTTCACAACAGTCAGCCAGATTGGCGTAAACAATTACCAAAGACACATACTTCCTTCCACTCTTTCTCTTCGCAGAGCAAATTCTTAAACAGTAAGAGGAATTCCCAATCCTTCTTTTTGATCACATTCCACAGGAACTCTCAAAGCAAACGGAAAATATTCACATTTTTTTTTCCTTCCCAGGGAAGGATCCCAGGCGAATTTTAATTTTCATTCTTCATCATCACCGAAGGAATTAGCGACAACACCTGCTTTAAACTAAATAACATTGCGTTCCTCATCCCCCTCTTCTACCCACACAGTTCCAAACAGTGGCGACGTCTTTAAAGTACCTCGAGTTTTTAAATTAGCTCTGTATTTACGCATTTCCTAACGACCTGTAATTTCGTTAAATGGACCTTAGTTGAATTTGGGAAATTCCACAGGGTTGAATATTCTCACATACCACAAGAGGAGACATGATATCCTGTCCCTCATTCATTGCTCTTCCAAGAGAATCATAATTAAATATAACCTTTAATTATCGCACTAATTTGTACAGGGCATTCGTATTCTTCGAAATCATCTCAGTTACTTTAATGTTGCTTGGTGGAGATTTTTTTCGAATCCGAGATTGGGCCTCCTTTCTCTCCACGCTTAAATACTAGTTTGCTGAACGGCTGTTGAAATGTGTCTGCAAAAGAATAGCGAATATGCATAGTTTTAAAAAAAGAAGTTTGAATATTAGAAGAATTACAATGTTGAATTTTTCAATAAAAATTTGCAAGAGAAAAATTAAGCATCTTAGAAGGCAACAAAGCTTAGAGTTATCTGGTAACTTGTGCACGTGTAGTTTCCTTAGTGTTTCTGAATAATGTGCAGAAATATTCCTCATAATTTTGCAATAGGAAAATTATATACCACAGAAAACCACAAAGCTCGGTGTTGCTTCATAACGATTTAACTTTTGAAGATGAAAACTATATGCTCGTATAACATTTTATTTTTCATCAAAAAATATTTTTAACTTTCAATGGAATATTATACACAATAGGGCTTGATATAAATTTTATAGTTCTATTAATGTTCCGTATGTTATTCATTGTTGCTCGATGAAGATTGCATATCGTGTATAGAAATATTACTTTGAAACAAGAAATTAAAGTAGATTTTAAGATTTAGAAGGAAAATGATATTTTGTCATCAATCAGAGATAAACTGTAATTTTTTTAATTAATACAAAATTAATTTAATTACACATCAAAATAATTTTATCTATCAAAATTTAATAAAAATGAGCTCTGACAATACCAATCATGGTACTGGGTGGAAACTAGACTCGTAAAGTACAGGTATTAAGGTTTTAAAAAATTCAAAATTAATAAATATTTTGAAATATTTAGCATAATATAATAAAATTTAAAAATAATTTTAGCGTAACTTTTTAATTAATGGATCAAATTTCTTCAATGTTATGTTTCCTTTCCTTTCATATTAAACACCAGTAATGAAAAATTTCAAAATTATTTCTAAGAAAATAATAGCATTTTATTTAGTTTGCGTGTTCTTCTAAAATGTATTCCAAAATTTGTAACTACAAAATAAAAAATATATGTCAATTTACTATGTATATATATAAATCATAATCGTCTGCACTTTTTATTAGATACATATCTGAAATTATATAATGTTCATAGTATTGTATGATTTATTTTTTGCTTTTAGGGAATTCAGCTCTTTTTTCGAAAATTCGAATGGGTTTTATTTTCCATCAGTCTTAAATACTGATTTGACGAAAACTGTTGAAGCCTTTATAAAAAGGGCTTGCATGTTTAAAAGATATTAAACACTGTACTGGAACATTCAAAACATTTTTATAGCGTGAAAACTAAACAATTAAAAAATTTTTGGACACAGAAAACCATTTAATTCATTATTCAATAATAATGGCATAGTGTTTGGACACGTAATTTATTTTTTATGGAATGCAATAAAAACATGACCATGTGCTTTTTTGAACAAGACCACGTGTAGTTCTGAGAATTATCCTTGGCTATTCTCATGCAGCTTTATGAAATATTTTTTATTCTCAAAACCGAGTCTGAGCTTACATTTCCTATTGCCTTACATAGCTGAATACTTAAAATATTATGAGACATTTTTTTGTTGAAAATGGTTGTCTGGATTTTGGTTTTAGTTGAAATATTAAAAATTTACTGAATGTGAATTCACCGAAAAATTAAATATCTTTAATAGCCAATGTACAACGAATGATTCCAAAAATTCAATCCACGAAATTTACGTTTTAGCGAAAGATTATACATTGTTTTTAATTCAAGGAATGCGAAACATGTAATGCATAAAATACATTTTGCTCTTGTAAGTGCTCCTTTGTTAGCAAAATATTGCATTGAAGAAGAAACAAATTATACTGTCGAGACAAAAAATGTTCTTTTCAATAATTCTGAAAAGGTGAAATATTAAAAATTCACTGGATGCGAATTCACTAAAAGATTAAGTGTCTTATAGCCAATGATTCCAAAAATTCAATTCACCAAATTTATATTTAAGTGAAAGATTACACATCGTTCTAATTCAAGAATGCGAAATGTATAATACATAAAGTACATTTTCGTGTCTTGTAAGCGTTCCTTTGTTAACAAAATATGCTTTGTAGCAAAATCTTATTTCTTCATATTGTAGAAGTTAAATTTTCTCTTTTCAATAATTCTAAAATGCAGGTTTTTTTACAAACCTAAAAAATATTTCTGAATTCATTTGATGGATTTGTTGCAAAAAAAAGAAATTTTCCACAAAATCTTGTGTAATGTCTATCTCTGTTAGAAAAGATAAATACCTCTTAAATTTCGAAGGTAATTCAGTTCAGGGTTCAGTGTTATCTAACATAACATTTTGTAAAAATATAGAAGCCATTTATTCTTGTTAAAAAAGCGTATTCAAAAATAACATTTTGAAAAAAATGTAGAGGCCATTTAGTCTTATTGAAAAAGCGGAATCAAAAATGTAGAAGAGAATCCTTCTGCTGTCAATCTAGACTAGTAAAATAATCCAGAATAAGGAAGCATTATACATTCAAGAATAATTGGGTGAAATTAAAGATATTAATAAAAAATCATATTTACCAATTTCAAAGAAAGTATTTCATCGGGGAAAGTTTTGTACTTAAGGCCGGACAGCATCTCCATTGATATTTAGAGAGTGAGAGATCAACCGGCGTTTTGGAGTTCTTTTCATATAATCAGATAGCAGATCCATAAGCTTTATGCACCTTTGCCTTTGCTATCAATAAACAATTAAAACCTGAATTATGACAGCTAAACATTTTATCCTTATAAACATAATTTTTATATTTTTTATTATTTTTTAACATTTTTTTTTAAATTTTAAATTATACTTTATGAGAAGTTATAACTAATTCTATTATGCAATTAATCTCATATATTGTTCCATATTTACTGCTCCCATAAAGATACGAAATTGCGCTTAGAGACAATAGAATGTTGTGCCTCCAGATATTCCAAGGTACAATAGGGTTTGTATGAAATATCGTATTTGATTTTAAAACAAACTTACTGATGCGATTTATTATCTGTTTTTATGTTTTATTTGGGAAATAAATCTGATATATTATTTATGTTATTAAAATTTAGAAACTGCCAACCAAAATTAATCTATTTAGCTAACCACAAAGTTATAAAATAAATACATTATTGTTTCTTTAGAAACTGAGTGTTTATTTTAATTTTTGTCTCCAGCTCGTACATCCAAAATGGTATTGAACCTTGAAACACTTACGAAGTAGCGAAAAAACATTATTATCTCTTTTTTCAATTTAAAAATTGTACAATATTTATTAAATAGTAGGCGTTAATAGAATTTCAATAAATGAGTTGCAATTTTACTGAAGTTAAAAACTATATTTTTTAACTGTCCCATGGTATAGCACATGTCTCTATAAAGAACATAGTTCCACATTATTATTTTTACATAAAACAGGCCTTTATTTGTTGGAAACATTTAAATTAGTATCAGAAAACGATTACCGAAATACAAAAAGACTCTCAGAAAATTATAATACTTTCCAAAAAACGAAGAAAAAAAGTTTATCCTTAAGTCAACTAAATTTTGTAGAGAAACAATAAAACGGGTAAATGAAAAGCGTGTTAAGTTGTTCTTTAGATATTTTAATCTTTTTACTATTTTCTAGGTTATTTATCATTATTTGAGTTGTTATAACGCAGATACTCCAATTTCTAAACATTCTGAGGAGTTTTGTTTATTATCAATCGCAATGAAAAGCAATTGTTTGGATTTAAAAAAATGTTTTTAAAATATAATAATTGCACTTCTTTCTTTAAATAATATTCTAAGCTACAATTATTAGACTTTAAAACAAGTTCGCTTTCATAGATAGTATTAAACGAAATGTTACAAAACTAAAAAAAAAAAATTCTTGCATATTGGGAATAAAGCGATTTACAAAAGATAATGGAAAAATAATAAAAAAAACTTTTCAGATGCTCAGATATTTCATCTAGTATAATTCTTTATTATTATTAAATACCATTATGTATCACATTTATTTAAAAAACAAGTTCGTGGTGTGAAAGTATAAGTGACATTATTTAAAGAATTTCATAAAGATTTCCTCTTTATATTTAATCAGTATGACTCATTTGAAGCAAGTCCACATTAATTTGAGAAAAGTAAAAATTCGATTAACATTTTCATGTTTTTTAAATAAATATATTTTAGAAAATGATTACAGTAATTAAAAACTATTTGAAAATTTCATGCCTGGTTTTCATTTATGCAGTTCAGTATTTTATCAGGGGCAGTTACCATATATTTTACACCAAAACGACCTTCTAGTGACTCCAAAAAATTATCAAAGAACTGGAAATTCACTTGCATGTTGGAATGTATAACATGGATATAGAATAGAAGAAAAACAACGACAACAAAAAAGATGCAGTAACTGAAAGCAAAAAGCAATTTTCTCTGCACGGATGCGTACATCACAAGAGCATTTGATGATAACAAATTAAGGATCGTTTTATAAACAAAGCTTGAAAAACTGCGCATTTTCCTGCAGCTGAATCCTTTAACATTTGAAAGAAAATATATTTCAGGGGAATGTAATGTATCAAGCTGCACTTTTACCACAAAGAAAAATCGATAGATTTTGAAAGAAATTTAAAAAAAAATGCTTTCTTTCTTGGCTATCGCTCTCAATTCCTAGAAAATAAACAAGTGTAAGTTAAATTAACGGTAAAAAAAAGTAGCTCTTAGAAAAATTTGGACTTATCATCAATGTAATTAAGAAAAGAATTCTTCCAGCTAGGCATCGTCCACATTCCATTAGTTCCCCATTTCAGCACCAACATAAAAAAAAATTAAATAATAAATTACTTTCTTGAATAACTTCGAGTTAAAAAACGTCAAGCCATGTGACAATTGGGAAAATATGCATTTTTGTTATGATATTCTTTTATTAAACGTATACCCACACACACACATTCACATATATGTGTAATCTTCCCCCACCTATACCCCTGCAAGAGACCACCTTGACTCTAAGATTGTTAAAATGAACCTCGAAATAAAACAGAACAAATCCAATTCGGTAAGTTAGGTTTTTAAGTTGGAACTCCAACGCAGTTTCTCCGCTGTGTCTTTTTCTTCCTCTTCTGCTCAGTAGGTAATGAAAAGGCTCGGAGAAACAGAGGGAAAAAAATACAACCAAACGAAACATACGGATCTTTCATAAACTGCTTATCCAAGAAGAAATATATTTTTTTCCTCCATCTCCTCCTTCTGATTAGAAGTCGGGAGTAGAAAAATTCAATTAACCCTACAATGCGCAACATATTTAATTCAGAAAAAAAAAAAAGGGTAAGGGGAGATGCGAGGTGTGCCTGAAAATGATGAAAACAAAAGAATAAAAGAAAAATCACTTCATAATGCATGTGTTACTGTTGATTCACTACCTTTATGCGCTAAGGTATTGACTCTTTTAAAACAAATGTTTCTTGCTGCCTATGAGGTAAGGAAATATCGGAACGTGTTTACCGATGGTAGTTCGTTTACTTTTGAATGATGTTTGAGACATACTTTTCATATTTTCTTAGTTCGAACGTTTGATTTTGTTACGCTAACCTTCGTATCTATTTACCTATCTAGCAGATTCAATCGAGAATGGCATTTTTGGGGGCATTTATTGGTATTTTCTTACTTAAAAGTTTATGTATCTTATATAGTGATATTGATGTTTCTCTTTGTAAATAGTCTAGTTTATTCTCATTTATAATGAATTTTATAATGAATCTGGGATGGATGTTTCTTTTCAATTTCTTTTGTCCTATTTGTTTCTACTGTTTATGCTGTCTTTTTTTAAAAGTCTATATACTTTTCGAGTTTTATTTCTTCGTCTATCTTTTGAAAAATTGCTTTTTTATCGTTGTTTGTTCAATTCTATACGGATTGCAACCCTGAGAGTTTAAATAATTTCACATTGCTTTTTCTTCTATTTTCTAATTAAATCTCTTGAAGTTAAGGAGATCATTCTTTTTTAGAGTTAACAAAATTTAAAAAAAAAAGAAAATACATTTTTATATATTTATTTGAAAACGTTTAGGCGTTTTATTAAAGCAGTTTAGCATGTTTCAGGATAATTTATAGTTGCTATTAGTATTTAAGATTAAAACTTTATAATCTTGAATGAATAAACAAAGTTGTTTTTTTTTCCCATCTAAAGCTACACTGCAAGTTTTTTGCGTTTTATTTTGTTTTCTTTTCTACTATAAATTTTAAGCATTTATCTTTAAAAATTAAGACTATGTTGTCATCAAAAAGACACAATATTATTTTAAATAAGACGTAAACGTAATTTTTTCTTATAAAACTCAAATTTATATTACCTGAAAAAAGATTAAATTTTATGTGTATGAAATAGAATTCTTTAAATCAGAATTTGAAAAATTAAATAATCCTGATTTAAAAGGAGAATTTGCCGAATAATTAGAATTTAAAGAGCAGAGTAAGCTTTTTTGAGAATTCAACTGATTGAGAAGTAGAAATCAATACTTTTGTTGTAATACATATTTTTCAATTGCATGTGAAACTATCTTATTATTTCTATTCCATATTTTATATCAATGTATTGTTGGTTAATATGGTTTACATCTGAAAGAAATAAGATTTAAATAGTAGATTAATTTTCTCCTGTTAATATTCTAAATAATGCAAAGAATTCTCTTTTATGTTTTTGAACCAATAAATATACTTCTAAATAAATAAGATGCCGAAATTTTTTATAGTCTTTCGTTCTTGTTAGTCATGTTTAATAAAATATTTTCTGGACACTAATCTTTGAAATATAAAAAAAGATTAAAAGTTCTGACACTAGCTGAGTTTTACAGATTTACATAACTCAATTTGAATAACAATTCTTTCAATGATCACCTTGAGGAATGTTGGTCAATACATTCGCGGTCCTTCCTTGAGACGGACCTTTGATTCACCAAAAATACTGTAATTCAAAGATTCATATTTTGGGCAGTTTTAGTCATAGAAAAGTGGAAGAGGGATTTGTTTTGTTTAAAGTATTAGTGAATTAAGGATAGTTTATTAAATTTGATTAACTGGCTGATTGAGTAGAAAATTAGACTTCGTATTTTTTTTTTAAGATGCGCATTTATTAAATGAAATTAATAAAATAAAATTCTTTGCATCATTTAGGGCATTTTTCATCTGGACTTATATGCTTTTCTGTAATTGCTTAAAATGAGCTATTAAACATCGGGTACAGGATATAAAAAAAAGAAAAAAATAAAGTAAAATATAAAAATAGAAAATGTAAATGAATTTTAAATTTAAAAGTATTTAATATCATTTGAAAAGAAATGATTAAAATGTCAAAAAAATTCAAATATCAACTTGATATCTATACTTATAATAAAGCTCAATGTGTGTGAATGTGTTGGCGCTCTACAGGCCAGACCGTTTGACCTACAGCTACCAAATTTAGCACGTGTATACCTTGGAGGTTCGGAATGTGCACCTGGAGGTTATTTTTCGAATTTTTAATTAGAATTTTATTTATTTAAAAATTAAGCGAAATGTTGGCGTGTTTCTGCTATAACTTCCGAAAATATTACCGCACAAAAAAGATTTTTACATCACGTTAAAGATCAAAATTTTATCTTTTAAATGATACCAATGTTTTAACACTAAAATTAAATTTCTATTTTTAATGAATTTATAAATAAATATTTTAATTATATTTTTCAACAATTTTTTTCGTACAAAATAAAAATAAAATTTAAGCTGCACGAGCACGGTTCGCATTCATGGGAAAAAATTAGCTTTCTTAAAAGTGTTACCATCACATTGATGAAAGCTCCAATTAAAAATAAATTAAATCTTTTTGGAAATGAAATCTGCAAAAATTTGAATATCACTACTCAATAAAAAAAGGATAATTTTAGATTTTCCATCGATCGTTTCAAAGAAAATACGCCAATTAGCGCACAGGTTTCTCAAGATTAATTGGCCTAACATTATGAAAATGTGGAGTTTTTCTAAATTTTTAACATTCAAAACTTCATAAATAAGTCTTAGTTGATCGTGGTATGTAGAAACTTTCATTCATTTAAAATTTGGTGTGTCCAGAATATTTCTCAGAATATACCTTACTGCATTAAATTTAGACTTCATAATTTTTGAAATATATTTATAGGCCGGAACAAAATATTATTGATTTCATTTCAATCCTTTTGTAAGAAACTAAGCACTGAATTTTATGCTGAATCTGAGAAATTTGTGTTGAATTATTCTTTGAGATATTAGATAAATTATGAAAAATATTTTGTAGTTCACATAAGACTTAAATACCGAGCGATTCTGTTTGCAATACTCATATTCAATAATAATAATAATAAATAAATAACAATAAAGATGATAAATAAAATAAAACGCTTGGTTTTATTAAAAAATATCTTTATATTAATTGCAATTTCATCATTTACACTTTAATTTAAAGTTGAAGTTTTACCGGAAATTACAACAAATTAGCAAAATATATATAGTAAATTGAACGAAACGATCTAATCAATAGTATAAGTTTGGTATGACTATCAAAATTGGAAGATTAAAAATGTTTTGTTTGAAAATCTATTAAGAGACCAGTTACTTAAAATATTTAATTAAAAATAGTATCGAGCGGTAATACTGGCGAACCGGCTGTTCGCCAAAGGCGGCTAGTAGAAAATAAAATAGATCATCATGCAACAAAACTCTCATACAAATAACAGAATTTTTCAGATTTTATCATAAAGAGCATCTTTGGAGAAATTTTTAAAATGTGATAAGTGTATGTAATAATATGCGATGACTGTGATTCGCTTTAAGAATATTTCTTAACGAAAAAGCAGAATATAGTTATTTAATCTAGGGGGGGCGGACTAAAAATGCTCTTATTATGCTTTTTTTATTAAATATAAAATACATTTGCTCAGAATCAATAAAAATATCAATAGAAATTTCATGGAATATAGTATTAAAAAAATTAAGGTAATTTTTTTCATAAATAGATTATTTCGCATTTTAAAAAGATGTAACACATTTTTATTTATTTTTTAGTGATGCAAATGAAATGTGTTTAAATCTGTAAAGTAATTTTTTTAAGATTGAAATAACCAAAGTCGTTAAAACATTGGACGGCTTTTAATACAATAAAATGCACCTTTTGATTATTTCATACAATGACTAAAAAAAATGCATAACTACACAAACAAATCCATTTATGTTGAGATGAGAATATGTTATGACTTCACACGCTCGTGTTAGTTAATAGCTTCTTTCACATTTAATCTGAAGATATTTAGTCAAACATCCCAAACTTTTGAAATTTTCTGTTTATGTGAAAAATTAATCCTTTCAAACTTTGTATTTTCACAGATAATCATCTTTCAAAATGATTGCACGCAGTACTGCATTTATTATTCTTTGGATTTAGCTTAATCGTATTAAAACTTTCAAAAACCAGACAGAGATTATTTCTCATAATACAAAAATAAATTAATAATTAATGCATTTATAGACGATAGCATATGTATGAAAACAGAGCAAGTTATCTAACTCTGCCTGTCAAATACATTAAAAATTAAATAGAAATTTTCATCTTTAAAATAAAATGTGTGCATATGTTTTCAATTAATCTTCTATATGCGAATAATGTACACTTTTTACATTTAAGATATATTTGCCCAGAAATAAGTAATTAGCAAAAAATTTACTTTTAAGGCATTTTCGTTTATTAAGTCCCGACTTCAAAATAATTTTTTCTTCTTAAATTCTGTCTTTTTTAGGTGCTTTTTTTTAAATTTTTTATTAAATTGAAGAAATGGCTTCTTAAAATTCCAGAATCATTTCATTTTACTTTTGCTGTCCTGAGATGAAGAATAAAACCTACTTTAAATATAACATGTGTTTACAGAAGAATTGAAAGGGGGAGGGTAGCTTATTATTCGCATTTCGAAAAAAAAAATTAATTTACAATGTTAGTTTTAAAATGTTTAAAAAATGTTTAATATCCACGGAATTCAACTTTTTTGTCAAATAAATCTCTGAATTACAGAATTTTTTTATTATTATTTGATTTGGTGAATATTTAGAAATTTCGCATAAAAATGGCTAAATAATCTTTTTACAATTCCTTTCTAGCTGAAACGTCATTCGTTCGTTAAAAATACATCGAAAAATATTATAAGCATTAAAATAACTAAAGGTTTTTTCTACAAATCTTTTTTTTTTCATAAAGAATTGATTTATTTTAGTGGATTTCAGGAATTCTTTCGTTCCTGTTATATGTAAGCAGAAAAGTATTAGAATGAATAGACAATATTATTATTTGTGAAATTTTATTCTAATAGAAGGAAAACTGCGCATAATAAATTGCGACAACAGTTGGCTCAATGTTTTACAGCAGTGATTGTTTCCGAATCGCTTACTTCAAAATTATCAAATTTAAAGTTCGCAAAAAGAGTTCAAGCCATCATAATTGAGATAGCTAACAGAGCAATACAGATTAGGTACATTTTATTTAGTATTAATTAAAAAATAGGAAGTCCAAATTTGCAATTTATCAAGCATAACTGTTTGGAGAAACTTCTTTTAGAAAAAAAAATCACTGCATACTTCTACCCTTTATTATGGAATGTTTTAAAAGAAAGCATCCTTCAGTTCAGTTTTTTACGGACTTTATTCACTCTTCGATCCGTGTATTCCCAAACGATTTTACCCGAAATATGGAATGCCACTTGACATTGATGTGTGATTATTTGCATTTGGCAGTAACACTTTTATGAAAAATAGAAATGAAATTTGAGCGCATTCAACTTTTTAAAATTTGTGTTGGATCGAGAAAGCTCTAAGAAGAAATTCCACAGTTACCTTTCACTCTCCAAGTCAACTTATTCATTAATTCTTCTCATCATATGACCTTAGTAAAATTAACAGGAAACTAACGATATTTAAAATTTTGTGCCTTACAAATGCTCAGACATGGAAAATGTGAATAAAAGTTCCGTCCCACTAGTATAAGTATAGATGACCAAATTAATATTTTATTAGCCATAAAGAGCGTTCATTCATATATTTTCATCATTTTATACTAGACCCACCATAGGAAGATTCTGCTTTAATAACATTTGTCAAAGAGAAAAGAACAGATGTACGTAAGTATGGATATAAAACTAATTGCTTATATCGATTCTTATCTAATGCATCCACCGATGAATATAACTGCAATTGCTTACGTATCATGCAGATAAAATATGTGAATTTGTCAAGAAAACTCTCTGCTTTTTTTTTCTCTTATCCATTATGAGAATTTTCGTTCATAGCCACTAAGGAAATAGAGCTAATTTTATTTAACATGAGGATATTTTAATTCAAGAGAAATTAAAGAAATAATTTGAATTCCATTTTATTAAACTTCATTCTGTTTATGAGAAACAAATTGAATTTAAACAATAGTTTCGCCCTTCACAAATACTTAAAACTTTTTGACTTCTTAGAAATATGCTAACCTATATATTCGTCTCCTTCATCGATATATCCATTTTTTTATTTATTTTTTTAATACGGTTTTATCTACATTAAACTTTCCTTATTTTTCAGTTAAATTTGACTGGTAAACTCAGGTTTCCTTTCAAGCAAAATGAAATTAATACACAAAGTATATATGCTTCTTAATGTAAATAATTCCCGAAATTTCCTTAAATGTTCTTATTAGAATTTACTAATATTAAGATAATGAGTTTTAAGCTGCTTATTTAAATATTAATTTATGCTCTTTTTAGTTCAAAGTAATGCAAGAGGCATCCCATTCTTCCTTTTACATAGTTAAAGAAATTTCGAAATCTTTAGTTAGTAAGATTGCTCCAGATTATACCATAATAATGAGACATTTAATACCTTCTAGAGCAGACTAAAAGTTTCCAAATTAAAAGAATCAATAATATAATTAATTGATGTGGAAATGCATCTCAAAATTTGCGTATTTAATATGTATAAGAAAGTTCTAATGTACTCTAGAACATCCCTCAGTATTCCGTAATTTTAAACTTTTAAAAACTGAAGTTGTTTCTATAGAGAATATTGAGAAGAGTTTCTGCTTCAGTATATTATTTTTCAGTAAGTAAGTAATAATTGCAAATTTTTTATTGAAATTGAAAGAATAAGTTGGATGGACAAGCGGAACAAATAAACAAAGATAAATTTTGTTGATATTAAAATATATATCCTCGCCTGATCACCTAATCTCATCAGTAACCACGTTTGTGCTTCAAAAGCAGTTTAAATATTAATTTTTAAAACCATATTTTTAAACTCACTTTTATTTGTATATTAAGAAATAGACATTATTTCCCTATTAATCATTTGCTTTTAACAAAAATTCATTATTATGAAAATTATCAATCATTTTTCAGCGCACTCTCAGTTGGCGTCAATGGTATGGAGAATCCATATAAATTAAATTAATCCATAAATCTATAATTAAATTTTGAAAGCATTAAAACAATGCATTAGTATCGAAAGCTCCAAGAGGAACTGATTTCAGAACTCTAACATATCACCAGTGAAGTGTAAAATCGATTACAAAATTATCTAACTGATCAGGTCCTGCTAAATAATATTTTAATGTTAAAAAAGCAAAATCCTGCAAGTCCTGCTAAAAAAAAAGCAAAAGCCACACCTGAATATGACTGTATTTCAGCAATCGCTAACATTTTTTTTTCCTTCATAAAATATGCATTTTCATGTTAATCTCAACACCGTCTTCAGTATGTTCTTTTCCAATATAAAACCTTGTGGTTAGCCATGGATTTTGCATTGTCTTTCAACGAAAATATTCCAGCAACCTAAAACTAATCAGAAGATTTTTATAGGTTTCTCTTCAAAAACAAAAGAGAAATTCTGAAGATAACCCTTCCCCTTCTTCGGGATATAATTTACCTTATCTGTTATAACATGATACTTAGTTTTATGAAAGGAACAAAGAGAAGATATTATGACTTGGAGCTCTGGTATGCTTTGAGTGAAACTGTCATAATAGTTTATTGTCTTACGTTTCTATGCACATAACTTAGGTATTCTCTTTGTTTTTGTGAAATTATACTGTACCGATAAAAGTCTAAGCTAAAAAGAACTATTTTGCCATCAAATTTCCTTCAAAATTTCTCCTTATTTTTACCTTTTTACCTTGTCTTTATTTAAATATATTCTAAAAAGATAGTATAAATCGAAGCTTATTAACGAGTTTTTTTTTCTTCTTTTTTTGCTCAGTTTCCAAAGAGAGCTTGACATTTTGAAATCTTGAAAAGAAAAAATTGATATTTTGTACGGATCGTGCATATATAATCTTGTTAGAATGCATCTGTATTATATATATTTTTTCAAGTATAAATGCTTCCTTTTACAAAATATCTGTTTTTACAAAAGTTTATATCTAAACTGTTTTATAAATATCTTTGATGCCGAATTTTTATCTTCAATTTATCCTAAATAGACTATTTTTTTTAATTATTCATGAGGAAGTCTGTGCAATATATCTCATGTTTGATGAAATATTTCAAGCTAATTTTAACTCTTAAATGCCGAGGGTTGCCTTTAAGCAACACATTCAATTTTGTCTTCTGAAGCATTATGAGAATAAATTTGAAACCTTAGTGCATGTTGTTACTAATTAGATGTACGCTTAAAATGTTATTAAATCAATTTACGTCATGTACACAGAAGTGCTTTTTAATAAGTGGCTAATTAAATGATATTTCCCTCTTGTGATTGCATGTCTTTTTCTTTGCTTTTACAATTGAGAATATCATATTTTATTCTGTCGTAATGAATCAAAAATTATTACTCGAGGAGTAAGGCATTTATATTTATTGTTATTCACAATTCATTTTACTGAAATCAGATCCAGAATGTTGCTGATTGGCAATAAGCTATTTCTTAATCAGAATACATACATAAAAAATATGAATTAAAATTTATTTTTTCATAATTTATCCATAAAACTAAAATTAAAAATATTTTTAAATGATTTTTTAAAAGTAATGGTTATTTTTATTTTAATTTAGAAACTGTACAATGTTAATGTGAACAATTAATGTTAATTCAAATTTTACCTAATCGGCATATAAAACGAAGAATTTTCAGATAAAATATTTTTCCCCAAAACTAGTAAACTTTATTAATCGTCTAATAAAATAATCATAAGCATTCCCTTTTTCTAAATAATTTCATTGAATTTTAAGTAAAATCTTCTAAAATGAATACATACACAAGAAAAAGAAGATATATACTCGCTATAATTGTTTTTCAGTTTTGCTCATATGTTGCAAGCATTTATTATACATTAATTACTTGCGCATTGAAAAAGTAAATACAAGATTTAAAATCGTAATTTCCTTAAAAACAATGGCTAAATATTCAAGCGACAAAATTAGCGAATATTTATTGTGGTTTTTTAAGTCTGCCCAATGATTAGGATATAATATTTATGATTAACATCATAGACTCTAAAGTGGAAACAAATCTAAACTTCAAATGTACATTTCTATATAAAACTGTTCAATGCTTCTTTTTGAGCACTTAATCTTTCAAATAAGTGCAGCTAATTGAAAACAATTAATCATTTCTTAAAAATATCACTCTAAGCATGTCCTGTGCGGCATATAATATATTTTCATATAAATATAAATCCTTGTCTATTGAATAAACACATGGTACGTTACAGACTCTCCGATACATTTATTTTCTTAGACACACTCTATATGGGATTTTATTCTTACAGTAACTGATGAGTTTTCAAACTTCTCATAAAGCTATTTTTCATCCCAGACATTCACTACATTTATTACTGTTGAGAACTCCGTTAGAGTTCTGAAAGAAGAGACTAGTGAACTTTTGGTACACTGTTGAGCTCATTTTCTTGTTGCCTGTTTTCTTTCTTTTTTTTAAGATTATCTAATTTTTATTCATCAAGATCGTAAAATGAAGAGAAAGGTACGAATTTGCTTAGATAAACAATAAAAATGGACCCAAACATACATAATTTGTAAGTATTAATAGGCGAAATAAATTATCGCTGTTGTGCAAAAGGAAGAATTTCTAACAAACAAGTATCATTACTGAAATCTTAGAAAGTACAAGTTAAAATCTTCAAAATTATAATTGATTCAGTGCTATTTTCCAGCTTTTTTTCTACTTCGTTCCATTTGGAACCATGATATTTGTATAGCATGAGCTGAATCAACTTTAAGACAGCTAAAAGAATCTACATTATTAACTTTAAGGCAGAGCATATTTTTATGTGTTTTACGACTAGATTAACGGAATAGGAAAGTTTTGTACCATAAAAATACTACTTTCCAATTTTATTATTATAAAGTAGGGTACATTTTACTGTCTTTTATGGTATAATACGTGAAGGTTTGTTGCTTTGAAATTTTAAAACCGATAAAAATGTTACCAAAATAAAACAGAGTGCTGTTTGTAAACACAGATTTTTAAGTCTTAATGTCGTACACAAAGAAAAATTTTTGTGATCCATTCAAAAAAGTGAACTTGATTCTTCTTAAGGACAAGACTATCTTCTAAAAGGTTAGTAAAATGCTGTTACAATTTAACGGTAAAAGAGTATCAGAATTTCACGATTTATCAAGATGAGACAAATATGGTCAAGGTTTAGTTTAGTTTAGTTATATTAACTTCCAAGGTTAATTATATTAACGTCCCGTTTTAAAGCAACACTAGGACTATTTTCTGACGGACCTCGTAATTTTGAACCGCTGTCAGATGGCGATGACGACATCTGAACTGGCACCCCCTCTGAAAACTTCGACACCACACCAGCGGGAAGACATTTTGGAATGATTTATAAGCATTGTTTCTCAGAGCATATCGATCTGCAGTTTCGTATTTGTAAGTATCATTCTTTTCTATCAAAACGCATTTTCAATTTCTATTAAAAATAAAAATTTTCTAGAATAAAAATAGAAAGTTTCTATTTAAAATATTTAAATAGAAGATTTAATGCTGTTTTATAAGAGAAAAATTGCATTTTTATGGACTATATTTTAAGTCAGACAAAAAGGTTATTTATAAAAAATTCCTTTATTATGACTCAGTTTAGGATAATTTTTCCTTCTGTAAACGTCTTAGTTCTCCAAACATGTTTTAAAAATAGAGTTTCATTTGTAAAATATCTTTTATTGGATTTTGAAAGTAAATTCTCTTCAGTAATTACAATTAATTATAAGCTCATTAAAAGCATTTTAGGATAATTTAGCCGACCACAACTATATGCAGCATAGTACTAACTACATACTAATAACTTCAGCATAGTACTAACT
>JAPMOR010074618.1:371769-394797 GCA_026543865.1 Argiope aurantia
ATACTAATAACTTCAGCATAGTACTAACTACATACTAATAACTTCAGTTCTCAATATTTTAGTATTGTTCTGTATCACCAAAAACAATTTCTATTGATAAAGAAATACTACAATAATTACTAAGTCATCATTAGTTGACAAAATTTGGGAAATAATAGCAATATGACTATATTGACGGTTAAATGCTTGTTAAAGGTTTATTCTAGCTTAAATTTTACCAGCTAAATATTGCCATTTGATTAGAACTTGGAGCCAAATAAAACTATTACAGTTTCTTTGGTTATAAGTATACAATAGATAAAAAATAACACGCAAATAATTAAAAAATGTTAAGTAATATGACTGAAATTAGCAATTGGATATAAAAGGAAGCAGATGTTTATAATTTTTTTCCAAGCAGAATTATTAAAAATATGGTGCTTTAAAAAACAATACAAAGAATACAGGAAAAGAAATAAAAGGAATATTTAACTAAATAAAGAAAACGCTTTAGAGCGAAATATTTAAATAAAATGCGTATGGATCGTTTTTTTGATAAATACTGAACTTTTTCAGTCCCAGAGTTTCTTGTTTTGGGAAAAAGAAGAAAGAAATTAAAAGAAATAAAAAAAAAATTAATAACCGAAGTGAGCTTTTCATTTTTGCTTCTTTGATTATCTAGAATCAGATATCTACGGCTAATGAAGAAAAATTATTTCTTATTAACAGATCAGGAAATAAAAAGTCAAGGAGAACGGAAAGTTAATCAAAAGCTATTTATAACCCATATTATAGAAGTTTATTTGAATCATGGATACCATCTATTAGAGTTAATTTCCGTTTTACCTATTATTTCTAGGAAGCTATCCTCTGAAAATAAAATGCCTTGTAATTGAATTGCAATCAGGTTAGAGATAACTGATTAGAAAAAGAAATCTTTGCCAAATTGTATCTCCAAACTTTCACTTCGAATTAGTTTTATCAGATTAACAAAGTGAAATGTTCAATAAAGTAAAATGCTCTAATCGTAAAGGTTTAGATAAAATTTAAAAATTTGGAGCATTTTGGTGCAAAAAATAGGCATGAAGGTTTTTGTTTCTTAAATGTAAATGCTTCAAAAATGATTTTTTTTTTGAAAAAAAAATACAATGTATTTTGGGAGATTTATAAAAAGAGCATTATTACTTTTATTCATTTCATATCTAAATTTCATGAAAAACAAAATACCTATAATCAATATTTAAGGCATTTCAGTTAACCTTTTATGCATTCATAGCATTCTAATTCAAAAAAACAATGAAATATAACAATGATAATCGAATTCAAAATATCTTTAAAAGAGGATATTATAATTCATTTTTCTGATGAAAAAGGAATTATTCATTTCTTTTAAGTAAAATCCAATGATGTTTGATGATAAAGTACCAAATATAATGTTTTTCAAATTAAACAACAATTTAAGGTATAAATAATAATTTCATGATGATCAAAGGAAAATAGTGCATGCATCAAAAAATTGAAGCTGTTAGCTGAAACAATTTAATTGTTAATAATTGTATAATTGTTTAAACATAAAAATTGATCGGTTACAAAAATAATGCTCCACTAATGCATAGAACATTTTCTGACATATCCTTAAAAGCTCGTAATGCTTATCAGGAATGGAATGAGAGGATTAAATGAAAAAATTTATATTTTCGTAATGCCGTTTAATGCATTTGAAATCGATTTATTTTCTAAATGGTCATCAATAACCGTGCTACATATGAAATTCAGTTAGTCTTATTTTTAAACGAGAATAATTAATAAATATCCAATTTAGTTATTAAAATATATTAATTTTAATTTTTCAGTTATATTCTCTCATATTTAAGTGAATTCCTCCTCCTAATTTCTCAGCTATTTACAAGAGTTTGAAATTATATTATTTTCATATCTCAAGTGTATTCATTTAGACTCTTCATAGTGTCGTTGAATTTTGGTATTTTATATATATATATATATCTTGGTTTCAAAAACACTTGGTCTATTTGCAAAAGTAGCATCTAATTAGCGATTTAAGAAATTTTATAATTGTAGGTTTAATAGGCTAGAAAGGATATTCCTTGAATACCTGAAATTATTTTTCATTATTTGGATTTTCTAATACTTCGGTGATGAAACGTAAATGAGAAAAGTTTCATAATGCAAATATGTAAAAAAAACATAAATAAATGATATAAATGTAAATTTCCCAGAGAGGACAAATAGTTTCTTCTTTCCTAATTTATATTCTTGAACATTTATTCAGTATCATTAATTATTACTTACCCTCCCTAGAGCTTTATTGTGCATTATTGTGCACAATCCCTTTTTAGAATAACATATTAAAGGCCCAGGGGAATAAAAGAAATGAGTTGTCTCTTGAAGTCTTTAACTAGATTAATTGGTACAAACCAATAATTTCCATCAAAGTTAATTCATGCTTCAACATTTTTTTCTTTGAAAATGAGATTAAAAACTAAATATCTGTGAAATCACTTTTGAAAATTGTCTGTTTAATCATCATCATAGAAAATGAGATTTCAGCAAAGAAGAAACCGAATTATTAAAGAGACTTAAGTTTTGTTAAAGATTATAAAAAAGTAAAAGTTCTCTTACAAGAAACATCCTAAAGATTAATCTCATAATCCAATATTACACCGCTGAAAGAGAGAGTCAATTCAAATCAAACTAAATTATGTTAGTACATGTAAAAAAAGTATTCCCAGCCTTAAGATTGCTAAAGAAAATGTATGGCTATATTTCAATCTCACTATTTCAGTACATATTTGCAGAATAAATTTAAACTTATCATTTCATACTTAGCACAGTCAAGTGTTTTTCGATTATTAATTTTAATTTGCACGCCACTAACCCTAGTTTACAGATGAATTATAATTAGCTTCTCTGCAACTTAGTCAATTCCCGTGGTGTCATTGCCACTTAACAAACGCTACTACGGACGTCATATAATATTTTACAGCATATTGTCTGAGACTGTACAACACTCGGATTCATATTCCTCTTACAAGATATGCAATGGGTTTCTAAGTTAAACTGGGAAGAAGCAATTAATGTGCATCATGTGAACGAGTAGTTTGTTCCGATATCTTTCTTTATGAGTACTAGCTCATAGGGTAATTCGAAAGGCTTTATTTAAAGGCCTCCAAATTACAAAATTTAGAATAAAAAACTATTAATGCTTTCTGTATATGATGAAAAATGAAATATCAAGAGTAAAGAAAATAAATAATTAATTTAATAACTTTAAATAAAAAATATTTAAAGATTATTTTTTATTTTAATTAACTTTTTTTTATATTTTAGCCAGTAATAATTCATGGTAATGATATTTTTGAAATACTGAAACACTTTGTTTTCTCAAACTCATTATCAAATGGCGCCACTCATGCGAAATAAAATTTAATCGATTTAATTTATTAAATAACGATAAAGGTTTGAAATTAGTAAAAATGTTTGCTATAATATTAAAATAAAGAACACAAAAAGTATACAAAAATTAAAAACTGTAGCTCATGCAAAATTGAATGGAAACAAAGTAATTTTTTTTTTACAAACATGAAACAAGCAAAATGAATGTTTGTCAAAAACAATTAAATTTCATTTTACTTCTGAATTTCGTAAAATAGCCTGATTAGTCATTTATTATATGCTTAACTCTGAACCAATTACCCATTAATTTCTATTTATTGAAATTATATTTTGCAGTTTCTGTTTATTTAAAATTCATCTGATAGTCCTGAATTCGAAGAACGCAGAACAAATAATAATGAATATAAATGATTTTTAATATTTTCTATCTTTTTCAAAACTACATTTCAAAAAGATTTCTTTGATTTTTGGTTCTTCATTTGCTTCATTGACCTTACTAAATATAACGGAGAAGCAGGTAGTGGTAGTTTAAAAATACATTATGATAATTTATTTGATGAAACCTTAGGTAACCCATTCGTTTTCCGAGTACATCCATTACCTTCGATTACCATATTTTTTAAGCGGATGTGAATTTAAAGAGAACACCTTTCTGGCTTCTTTCTGCAGAAATGTTTAAATTTCCTTTCTGATGACTGTTTTTTATACCTGAATTTTCTCTTCTGAATACTTTCATTCCTGGTAGAATATTTTTTTTCATCTTTTCCGATCGCCTTGATGTTCATAGGTCAGGAAATAGTTATTCTTGGAATTCGTGTTTTTGTTTAACGTTTAGATAAAAAAAAAGTTTATTTTTTTCTGAATGTCATACTTATGCCTTGTTTTATTACATTTGGATGTTTTCTGGTCTTTAGCTTCGGTTGCAAATTTTCCGTTATTTATATGGAAAATTTAATGCTATTAAAAGATGGTTTCATTGTGTATTAAGAAATACCATTCTTTTTAATTCTTTATTCAAAATAGAAATCATTCATTCAAGAGGGCCTGTTTTACGGAGGCTATTTTTAAGATAAGTAAATTAAATGGATTTTTTGCTAAACGTTTGAAAGACCATAGGAGATCGATTTTAGAATTTCCATTTAGTTATGTAAAAGGGGAATTTCAAGGATAGTTATACATAACAGTCAGAATTAAGGTTAAATCATGATGATATAAATAGAAATGCATTAGAATATCATTCTATTTATTAAATATATAAATACATTTTAGAAGCCTCCTTAATCCATCGTAAAATGTGGCTACTTTGTGCTCAATTTTAGGAATTGAAATAGTTATTTTTTCTGCGTAACATCATTTTAATCTTTAATATTTATAATTAAATTCCTTAAACATAGTATTTATTTTGTGTATTATTTATATTTCCCCGATATTGCTAAAGAAGATAAGATTTCTTGCAAGCTATTCTCATCGTTAAGAGAAAAGATTCCATTATACAGAAATTATTAAATTAATTCAGAATAATACATTTATTATTTTGAAAAAGTACGAATATTAGATCTGAAACAATCAATCTCAATTTCTCAGTAAAATTCTTTCAGAAATTGGTATTTTATTTGCATTAAACAATAACACGGATATATGTAAATAAAATTCAAAAGCTATTCAAATAAAAAAAATGAAATGAAAAATACGATTCTCAACTCAGAAATCTGATACATACGAATTGTGATTCCCAACAATTGGCTATATGTCGCTCCTTGAAATTCTATTAAGATTCCTAAAAATGTTGCGATTGATTTTAATTAGCAATTTGGTTAATTTTTAATATTTAAAGGATTTTTAAATATTTTTTAATAAATAGGTTAAATAAATAATAAAAATATTATTTTTAACGCTGTTTAAGCAATAAACCATTAGTAGAGCAGCCATACCTCAAAAGCCTAATAATTTGCCGTGAAATATACCACAAACTCAAATATTTCGCATACGATTAATAATGCTTTTTTATACAGATAGAAATTAAATCTCGCTATAACAGCACATTATTATCTGGATTATAAAAATTTTTATTTGAGCTATGCACATTATCAAGTGGTATCTTAAGATACTCGCAACAGAAATACTTAATTAAGAAAAAAATATTCAGCCCATAAACTGACACATTTGAGATTTAGGGATTCAGAATGTCTCATGTATTTCTTAACTTTTTGATACAAATATGTTCACTTAATTGAAGCTAAAATGAATCGTCTCAATTTACACATCATAATTTATCAACTCACATATTTACAACTTTCGCGATAAAAAAAATATTCCTAAGAATATGGAAAATAAATCCATTTTTATTATTCCTAAAGGTCATCACACTTCTGTAATTTTAGTGTCTATAAAGAAACATTAGAGCTTGCTAATGTCACGAATAAATATTTATGTAAATTAAAAATCCAAAATTGGAATATAGTCTATTTCAAGGCACAGAAGGAAATGATAAAATGTTCGACACCTACAAAAGAATTAGGATTATTTTCCACAACAATGAATCATCTCCTTATGTTTACTAGCAACAGTTGTCTAAAGCTCCCCATGCTGACAGCGGGAGATAGGAGGTCCCTCCCCTGGTAAGCAGAAGTTTTCCTCTTCGCAACCTCACATCGTCAGGCGCTTCCCCTCCCCCTCCCTACTTTGATGGTCAAAATTCCTTTTTTCCACATATGTTTTTCCTTCGGATTCCCCATTGCCGTATTAGAGCACATCACTCCAAAATAACCACCTATTGGACACGAGTTCTTGCCGAAACGTATGATATGATCAAAAAGTGTTGCACAGTTTTACTCCGCAATTTAAAGTTCGTCACCCCTCACCAAATTCCAAGAACTGCATCTGGAAAAAATTGGACACCCTTCGGTGACAGGAACAAGTTACTAACATGGGGAAAAATATTTTAATTCAGGAGAGCGCATAGCCATTTATGAAATTAAAAACGAGTTATAGAGCAATATACTTTTACATGCATATTTTACAATGCGTTATACAGTAATAATGTAAACTTTTTAAACAGTTGACATGTAATAAAAGGTTTAATCTTACTAAATGCGTAAGTAATTTACAGGAAAAGGCTTTCATTCTGTTGAGTATTTCAAATCGAATCGAATCTAGTCACTGCAATTAATAAACTCACATATTAAAATTTAAAAAGAAAAAAAATACGTCATAGTTATTTATGACAGTTGGTTAATATTCTGCGATAAAATCTCTCAATTTCTAGATAAAATTTTAGAACAAAACATATCTTGAATTACTTTTATATTAAGGTATTAATTTGCAAGTCGGAATTAAACTAAGCATAGTTATTATTTAACCAACAATAATTTTTTTAATATCGTAAATATAATTGTCAACACCATAAGATAAAGTGAAAATGTTTTCATTAGAATAACAAGGATAAAAAACATCAAAAGGATCTGAGAGTTCAACTTCTCTGCATGGAGGTGAAATATATCATATTGTTTTATAAAGATATACAGGGTTACTACGCATAAAACGTTTGATACGAAAGTAAAGAATGCCATGTATCAGTTTGCATCAGTTTCTTTATTCACAATTTAATCAATCATAAAGAATACAATTTTATCAATCATTATTATCAATATTTTCTTTCTGTTTATAAATATCTACACGATAGAGAGATTAGGGTTTCTCAAAAAAATAAAGGAAAAGGCAATAATAATAAAATTACTATCCAAAAGATATCCCAAATGAGACATTTTTATTTCATTTTCTGTATTTATTTTAAGAAATACCCAATATTCTATTTGAAAGAGTACGTAATTTTTATAGCATTGAAAATGGTCCATTCTAAATCTTAAAATAAAACTGATTTTCAGTCAATAACTGATAGTGATTAAGTATTTATTTTAAGAAATTAAATTTTTATTAAATTTGGTTATTCTCTTTTTTTCAAATATTTTGTCTCTTCACCATAAAATATTTTATAACAATGTCTAATTAGTGAATAATAATATAGTTTATTATTGAAATAAATTCGTTCATATCCTTAAAAAAATACTTTTTAAAATTAATTAATGATGATCAGACGAGCTACTAATTGAAGCTAATTATTTTAGATGTTTTTAACTTCAGGATAATCCAAGTTGTTTCGAGAGCAAGTATATATAACAATTTGCTTTATATACGAAAGTCTTCCGCAAGTTACTTTTCAATTAGTAATTTGAAAATTAAAATAAGTAAAAATTAATTAAGTTACATGTATTTTCAAATTTTCTAATAATTAAATATGCAAAAATGTCCAAACTTTTTTCAATTATATCTCGCTTAATCCAAACAAATTTTGCGACAAGTATAGATGTAGTATAATTTCTAAATAGTTTTTTCTCATGCACCTAAGAAGATCAATAGTTTATAAGATGTTCTCGGGCCGAACACTGAATTATATATCACTTTGCTTATGTGTTCTATTCAAAGGGGTAGAACAAAATTTTGAATACAGGTATTTTAAAGTACGAGCTCAAGAATAACATTAAAAAACAAAGCAATAGCTGAACTTTCCCACAATGATTATGAAAATCTCAAATTGTAATAATTTCCTTTTTTTATTGGAATGTAATTTGCACAATGAAAATAATCCGTAAATGGCATTAGGATAATTCCTTCACCATAAAAAAAGCGAACTCTGTGCAAAGATTAAAAGAAAAGAAAAACAACAAATAAGAATAAAGAAGCAACAGAAATGTTTAAAAAAAGAAAAATATATGCTTCACAAATTTTCTATGTGCGTTCAAAGTGTCACTGTGCATAAGAGAATCCCACATTTATAGGGAAAGATCTTATATAATGTATTCAACAAATTCATTATAATTTTCAATTACTATATCGAAAATTACTATGAACTAAGCATAAAATCGAAAATTACGTCATTGAATGTTTATTTTCTTTCCGGTAGAACTAAAAATTAAATTTTCGGATAAAGGAAATTTCAAATTAATATTTAGCAATATTTTCAGAAAATTTTTAGATTTAAATAAAATGATTGAAATTATATTGCGACCAGATTTCCTCTGATTTAATGAAAAAAATATATTTCTGTCGTAAATATATTATTTATTTTGCATCTTATTTTAAAATAAATTTTATAAGTGATATTGCATCCAATCATATCAATATATACAGTCTTTAAGTTTATTAATTTTAATTACTAAAATGCATAAAAAAAATTAGGTAAGCAAATCAATATCAACCTCCGAAAAAATCATAATAAAATTTTTTAAAGATGAATTTATGTCACAAGTAAACCCTGAATAAGTATTAAGTTCTGAACAATTCAAAATAATTTTAAGTCACCCTTTTTATTTCTTTATATGCATTCCATTAAACAAAACTATATTAAAACATTTTAGCTCATCTCTATTGAGTATATAAATTTCAACACTTATAAACTGTATCACTTTCATTACTTAGAAGTTCATTATTTAAAATTTAAATTTATATCACAAATAAAGCCTAAATAATTAAAAATAATTTTAAGTTGCCGTTTTTATTTCCTTATATGCATTCAATAAAACAAAAATGTATTAAAACATGTTAGCTCATTTCTATTGAGCATATAAATTTCAATACTTATAAACTGTATCACTTTCATTACTTAGAGGTTCATTACTAAAAATTTAAATTTATAGCACAAGTAAAACCTAAATAAGTATTTAGTTCTAGACAATTTAAAATATTTTTAAGTTGATCTTTTTATTTCTATATAGGCATTCAATAATTTTATTGAATGCATATATAGAAATAAAGACATTTAAAACTGTTTATCCATATCTGCTGAGCATATAAATTCCAACACTTCTAAACTTATAAGTATATCTTTCATGACTTAGAATCCACCATCAAGTTTGGTGTTGAGAAAAAGAATAAGAGTTTTCCAGAATCAGAGTTTTTCGAAGCTATTAATATTTGTTTTTATAAACTGGCGAAGAAAAGATTCTCAGTAATATTTTCAGAACGAAAAATTCCGCGATATTGTTCAATGAAATTTACCAGGATTTAAACAGCCCGGATTTCAGAAGCATAAAAAAACAGTTCTCCTTTCACTAGAGTTGAAAAAAACTTTGTTTATACTCTTATACTTATTTTTCCTTAACTCCCAGGACACTAGCATGTTAGACAAAATCAATAGTTACATTACCTTTCTTCTTTTATTCTTTTTTCAGATTCTCTCTTCTCCCATTCTAAGTTCTTTTCTTTTCCAAGCTCTTTTTTTCTTTCTATTTGTTCCTCTCGTCTTGTCCACCTTTGCTCAGAAAAACCTTTAAATTTTCATGTTAATCGAAAGACGTTGTACCAGCGAAAGAAGATCAACAGTTTTGACTTCCCCGAAATTTCTAACAACAAGAAATTTTGCTTTAACTAAATCTCTCGCTCGATTAGAACATGCTTTCTATTTCACTAGGTTTTACTTTTCCTGCAACGTAGCATTGTTTTTTACAACAAAATTAATATATATTTTTTTTATTTCATTGGATGGTAGTCACAGCGAAAAAAAATTGACTTGACTTTTCAGGTTTTGTCATTTGAAAATTTTGACGGCTAAACCAAATTTATTCAAGAGCATTTATTTTTCATTTATGAAAGGCGAATGTATTTTACTTCATAATGATTTTGAAATAATTTGTAATATTAAATATACAGTTATAAAAATAATGGAGCAACACTGAATTAAAGCACATATAAAAAGTTGGAATAATTTAAACACGCCTTATCATTCATGAGTCGATTTCAAGTTCTTCTTGAAAAATCATGATAAAATAAATAATTTTTTTCCTGATATTTGCTTTGAAAATCTAATCTTTTTGTTGTATTGGTTGGTAGTAATGGCAAACAAAAAAAATGACTTGATTTTTCAGGTTTTGTCATTCTAAAATTTTGATGGATAAACCAAAATTATTCAAGAATATTTATTTCGCTTTTATGAAAAGTAAATGTATTTTTCTTTAGGATGATTTTAAAATAATATGTTATATTAAATATACAATTATAAAAATAATAGATAGACATTGGAATAAAGCACATATAAATTGTCGAAATAATTTAAACACGCCTTTTCATGAGTCGGTTTCATGTTTTTTTTTTTTTTTTTTTTTGAAAATTATGATACAATAAACCTTTTTTTTATCTAATATTTGTTATGAAAATATAAAACATTCAATTTTTTGGGGTTCAGGCTCAAATATTAAAAGAAAGTAAGTGTATTGGATATATAGAAGCAAATTCAGTCCCTTCCAATTTTTTAAAATGTTTTTGCAAAATAAATTTCTTTTGGCATTAAAGCATAAATTTAATTCTTTGATGAGAATATAATTTTTTTATTATTATTATTACTATTTTAAAAATTTAGTTTCTATTTTGTAAAGAAAATGTATAAAGTAAAAAGTGAGTTGAGATTATGTAGGTACATATCTTTGAAGTGCAGCTTCTAGACAAATAACGAAAATATATTAATTGCATCGATTTAATTCAATTTAATTAGAGTATTCATTTTTCATTTAGCATATATAAGCTACATCAACCCTTTTTGCTCTTTACAGGTCTCTATACTGAAATAATACTCTATACTGAATTTTATATATGGCAATATCTTTTGAATTCATAATTCATTTATTTGTTCATTATCTGAACTTTCTTTCTAACCAATTACAAATTTGGTTTATTTGGCAATTTCTATAACAATTTTTTCCCTAAAAGTCCACTTTTGTATTCAAATTATCCTTTGTTCGTAACGACGTTTGCAACATTTTACAAGTTAAAGTTATTAAATGAAACCATATAGATTCTAAATAAAATTTTAAATTTAGATTTTTCATTATAATATAAATATAATATAATATAACATTTTGAGTTAATGTAAATTGAAATAGGTTCAAATTTCCTTCAATAAAATCTTGCTTTTCATTTCCGTGAAATAAATCTGTGCATTGATATACACAACATAGTGGTTAATAGTTAATATTAAATAAGCACAAATTATCAATTGTTATGATTGGAGAAGTACTCTAAAATGCATTCCATTGAAAGAAACCAGTTTTTAGATAACATGATTCAAGCATAATAGGTTTTATTCAATTTCCTTTTAAAACTTTTATCTGTAAACTAAAAAAAAATCTTTAAAAAATTCTACGGTTTCAAATAATGCTATTCAATGGGTCTTTTTATTAGTCTAAATTTTCATTCGAGGTTGTTAGTTGTTACTATCTTTCCAGACAGTAGAATAAAATGAAATCAGGTAAACATGAACTAATTAAAGAGACGCGTTTTTACGATATTACTTGGCGAAATTATTAATAATATTTAGAAAATGCACTTCAAGTGGATTTATTGAAAGAGCAATATTAAATTGATTTCACAATCTATTGTATTACATTTCTAAATGGGAGGTAGTATATCATTTTTTTTTTAAATCTCGCCGAACAATAGAATAAACTTATTCAAAATTGTTGCTGAATTAAGGAAAGTGCATAGGATTTTTTTTCTGGTTTTGGTAAGTTTAAAATAACTTTTATTTACCTTTTTTCTTTCAAGACTTAAAAAAAAAATAGGAGACCCGAATTATTTTTGAAGCATCTCTCTTTTAAATCACGACATATATTGAAGAGTTTTCTATTCATTTTTCCTGAAGACATCTAAATTTTTGCTTGGCATTTTCGAAAATAAAAAAAATGTTAATTTACAAAATTATTTTTCTGTGAATCTACATAATTAAACTCTTATTACTGTATTGATTGTCCAAACTATTTTGTATTTTACATATTTCTATGCTTTAATAGACATAATTGTTGAACAAAAATTTCCAATAAAGTAAACAAAAAAGGGAATTTATTATGATTGCAATATCAATGGGGAAATAAAAATAAAAGGAAAATTCTAAAATAAGGATTTTTCATTTTATGTATACTGGCATAAGTGATTTATTTAGTAAAAGCAATCACTTTACAACAAATCAAATTATTTCATATAAAATATGACTGTTACACACATGACATGATTATAGTTAAGTTAGATTTGTGACCCATTTTGAAACACACTGAGATCAATATATGAAACGACCCTAAAATATGTTGTTTGATTTTGTTTTAGAGCTCTATATTGATCCAAAGAATGCCAATGACTTTTTTTGATTATTACCTTTTATTTTATTATTTATAATATTTGACACATAAAATAATTTTGAAATTTCATTCACATATGAAGAAAACAATTCATTTTCATTTTGTTTAACGGTTTCTTCGATAAATGAATAAAATCATGAACATTTTGATGATTCGTGAATTTCTTTATGAATCGAAACCATTGCCATCGTATTGTATGCCAAAGAACTTCATGTCCCATCACAGCTTGTGTCTGCATGCATTTATGTGTAATAGAAGACTTTTAATGCAAGGTAGTCAAAAGACATATCAGTCGAAATAGGTATACACAAAATCCTAATAGTAACGTTGTTAATATGGTTATGAGATTATACAGATTAACTAAATGTTTCTGATTATAAATTATCAATGAAGTAAATTCATATCAATTTGCTGGGTGTCAAATACGCAGCAGCAATTTGATTTTAATCCATTGCATATTTTATAGCATACAATAAAATATGACTTTACACCACACACAGTCTAAGGTGTCTTACATTTATATCTGATAATAACCTAATAATTAGATTGAAAAAAGAACATATTTCGGTTGAACTAGCTATACACAAAATCGTAGTAGAAATAGAGTTAATACATTGTTGAGGTTACATGGATTAACTCCATATGTGTAACTAAGAACTCTTAGTGGAGTAAATTAATGCTCAATTCCTACACTTTAAATATGCAGCGTCAAATTAATTTTTGAATCCATTCTCTATCTTATAGTCTACGAAAATTCAAGCGTAGAAACAATTATCGCAGCACAGTATAAGAAACATACATTTATAATTTCTGTTTCCATTTTAAAGCATGGGTGTCTAAAGATATATTTTGGTCCAAAAGGTATACACAAAATCGAGATAGAATTAGCGCTAATTCAGTTATGAGAGCACGTGAATCAACTCCACTTTTGCACTTATGGATAATTAATGGAGCAAACTCAAGCTCGTTTGTTACATGTCAAATATGCTACAACAATTTTTTTTTAATCCATTACATATCAAACAGAGGCGGGCAGTATTTTAAGGCTAAATTGTCAAAAGACATTTTATTCGAAATAGGTATGCTAAAACTGTAGTAGAAATAATATTAATATAATTATGACGTCAAAAGAACTAACTTAATCTTTGAAACTATATAACACCCTATAATTTTAATAAATGTTGGTATTGTAATGGAAAAGTAATCTCAGAGTTTCTCAATTATCTGTAATAATTAATTGATTAAATGTTTTATTATAACTATTCAGGCTTGTAGGGATATTGATAATGATTGCGGTTGTTGCGTTGTTACTAGAATCTACAGGATTGCAGTGTAAATTTTCGACATTGGGGAATTTTTTTTAAAAATTACATTTTCCCAGTTTTGAATTTATTCAGATATACATTGTGAAGGAATTTATTTCATTTCGTATTATTTCTCGAAGTAAAAAAAAAAATCAATTTTATTGTTTCTCTTTAAAAACAACTGTACCTGCAATAAGACACAACAACCGGATAAAAAAATTCCCAGGTCATATTGCCGCATTGAAGAAAGACTGTCGAATCTCCATGGCCGAATAGTCATGGCTCTGGTCTTGTGATCAAGAGACCTGGGTTCAAATCCCGCTAGAGATACTGAGATTAATGGTATATGTAAATACTTAATTCCTTGATTTTATGTTTTCCTTTATTTCATGTTCCAGAAGATACTGGACATTTATTTCGTTTACCAGACAAGTGTTCTGGACTTTTCTTACTGTCTCCAGAAGAGTATTCTGGAACTTTCTCTGCTTATATAAAAGCAAAAGATTTGTCAGCTACCGGGTTCTCAGTTCTGAGTTCAGTTAATAAATTGGTTTAGCTCTACCTCTTGTGTGTGTCATTAAGTTCTATACTAAAGTATCTACGTGACATTCTTTAGTGGATGCGCCGGGTACGATTCCAGTCAGCGTGGAAACGCAATTACGAAGAAGCGATCGCCTTAAAGGCCTTGAACCAGAATTTGGACTTTATAATCCACCATCCAGAAAGACAAGGGAAATGCCTGGGGAACCAGAGACAAAACCGATCATCCTGACATCAGCACAGCAACAATACAGGAATCCCTCTGTATTTAAAGGAGACGTAGGACAAGACCCAAACAAATGACTGAAGGAATACGACAGAGTATCAAAATTCAACAGATGGGATGACATGACTTGTCTCGCAAATTTGTTCTTTTTTCTGGACGGCACAGCGAAGCAATGTTACGAAAATAATGAGGAAAAATTGACTTCCTGGGATGTTTTTAAATCAATGTTAAAAGAAGCATTTGGAGAAACACAGCACTATGTAAAGAAGGCAGAAGATGAGCTTAAGTATAGAGCTCAAAAACCTGGCGAAAGCACGCAATCATACATCCAAAGCGTGTTGGGATTAAGCCATCAAGTCAAACCAGGTATGTCCGAAGAAGAGAAAGTGTCTCATCTGATGAAAGGAGTCGCCGAAGATGTTTACCAGGCACTTCTGACGAAAGAAATAACCACTAAATAGGACTTTATAAAATGGTGTAGAAAAATCGAAGAAATGCAGCAAAAGAGGATCCGTGGTAGGAAATTTGAAAGGCTTCCAAATGTCGTACCAATGGCTGCAATTGACAAAAAGCTGGATCTGGCATCACTAATAAGTCAAATAGTGCGGGAGGAGGTCCAGCGCCTTATGTCTCCAGTAGTCGATCCCAAAGTCCAGGACAAAGGGATTGAAACCATTGTTCGAGAGGAAGTGGAAAATGCTTTGGCTCCTTTGTCACAGACAACACCAGAGGGGACAAAGGTCAAACCAAGACGCCAACTACCTATGCAGACGTTGCCAGACGACCTATGCCCGTAGCACAGCAACCACAGAGGAAGACGGATATCTGGCGCACCCCTGATAGAAGACCCGTCTGTTTCCATTGTGGCCGCCCTGGCCATGTAGTGTTCGATATTGCCGAGATCGCAAAGCTATTTTTGAGGCATATCGGGCTAATAGGAGAGATTTCGGCCTTCCACAGTCGAATGAGGGACGCTATGCCGACGAATACAGCCGACCAGCAGCCCGAGGTTTGTCGCCCAGCCCATCACGAGGACGATCGCCGACACGCCGCTATAGATCTCCGTCGCCATATAGAAGATCCAGTCAATCTCCTAGCCACAGAAATGAGGAAAACTAAGCGGTGCGACCTTCCTTGGGGGTGAGGCAGCTAGTGACAAAAATCATCCGATGCCTCAACATTGTGCTGCAAAGATGACCGGATGCAACATAGAAGTAATCGTCGACAATAAGCCAGTACCTGCCCTTGTGGACTCTGGAGCCTCATTTTCTGTAATCTCGGAGAAGTATCTTCGCCTACTGAAGAAAGTTATGTTTCACACAACTAACAATGTTCTTTTAAAAGTCGACGATGGAAATTACGTGAGACCAGTGGGAAAATGTACGCTTCGTCTCAAGCTTTTGAATTTATTGTTTTGCCGCAATGCAGTCACGATATCATCCTTAGTTGGGACTTTTTGGGCGCTTCTCAAGCTGTTATAGATTGTGGCCGTTCGGAGCTCTTGTTTCAAGACGTAATTCGAGAATCCCAAACTCCAGACTCCAGCCGTTTATTCACGATAGAAAACTATATAGTACCTGCTCGTCCATTATATATTTACATATATAATGAATATATAGTTACTCATATATGTAAGAAATTAATATAGAGGATGACGAAGGTCAAATAACTCACAGATATGGCTCATTAGTCCTTTAAACCTGAATGATGAGAGGACCTAATGGTAAGATCCCATTGCACTAAATATCTATCTTCCATATAGGTCTGGTTGACTTTCAAATCGATGTCATATGTCGAATATACCCTTATCAGGTTGGCGGGAATCATGGCGAAGGGGATGCCCTCCAAGATCGCCCTCGTTATCCAGTGCGACTTCCATCCCTAGTTTTGCTTCAAAACGAAACAAAAGTATAGCTAATTAAAATATAAGTCTTTTCGCATGTTGGATTTTAGAGATAAGCTGAGAAAAACCTGAACATTATGTATATCAGAATAATTAACATCTGTAGGATTTAATGTTAACTGCTCATAACTTATCTTAATTTTTTTTAATAAATATAAACTTGATCATTGTCAATGTAGATTTAAGAAATTTGTAATTGAAATAAAATTTGAAACGTGGATAATATTGATAAAAGAAATATTTTTAAGTGTATATATAACAATTAAACTCATATTTGCAAAACAGCATGAAATAGCCATGTGCCTTGCCTTTAATATAAGAAAAATATTGCTAAGGAAAATTAATGACCATAACGTGAATAATTACAAATTGTTTCTGAACTATACACATCAAAATATCACTAATTCCATGAAATAATAAATTATTACCCAGAAGGAATCTCAACTTTTTATTATTCTAGCCACGATATTGAGTTTTGAAATTGGCAATTTATAAAACAAAAATTTTAAACGGAACATGTTTTCCATTTAACCACAAACGATGGAGTCGCAGGTCCTATGGGAGAAAATTTTGCAAGAAGTTGCAAATAATACTAGCTTCACCAGGTTGTATTTTCAGCTTTATGTGGAACGTCTCCAATGGGGATCTTCCTCTGCCTCTGTGATGAATACTGCGAAGGATAAATGATATTAACAAAGAAACATTTTGAACTGCGTAAGTAAGAGATTATACTCATACACAATATTTATGCGGGTTTTTTATTCTTCGCCATATATTTTTTGTATTAATTACCGTAATTCGCATAGCATCAAATTGTAACTGAAATGTGTGAGACACATGTCACTATTTCTATATAGTAGTAGTTAGATTAAGAAGTTAAAATAGTACAGAATCTTAACTTCCTGAGAACGGTGTTCATTAGTTGTAGCACTAAGTACTGAAATTTTCAGTTAATGGCATGATTTTTTAAGGATACCGGATTTCAGTTCATTTGAAAAAGAAGGAGGATAAAACACTCGGCAAAAGATGTTAAGCAAAGAATTACATATATAGAGCTAGTTTCATCACGTATTCAAAGTTCATTATTTTTCACTAACTTCTGGATCGCATTGTAACTGCTAATTGTCGATAAATTTACAATTTATAAAAAATTATCCTCTTTTGGTTTCAAAATTGTTCATTTCATGAAAAATGTATCGAAATTTATTATTTAATTTTCACTAAGAATAATTTGCCAGTTAGTCTTTTATTGAAATCCTGAGAGATTAGAAATATCTGAAAATTTCATCTACTGTTAAAATAAATATATATAAAATGACATTTATTAGATTATTAAAAACAGAATTATTTTATCAAAATTACCTTTTACTTTTTCATTTTCCATTATTATCTATATCTATACTTATAATAAAGCTCAATGTGTGTGTCTGTGTGTGTGTGTGTTGGCGCTCTACAAGCCAGACCATTCAACCTACAGCTACCAAATTTGGCACGGGTATACCTTGGAGACCGGGAATGGGCACCTAGGAGTTATTTTTTCGAACTTTTAACTAAAATTTCATTTATTTAAAAATTAAGTGAAATTTTGACGTGTTTCTGCTATAACTTCCGAAAATATTAACGCACAAAAATGATTTTTATATGAAGTAAAAGATCAAATATTTATCTATTAAATGATACTAATGTTTTAATCTTAAAATCAAATTTCTATTTTTAATGAATTTTTAAATAAATATTTTAACTTTGTTTTTCAATAATTTTTTTCGTAAAAAATAAAAATTAAAATTAAGCACGTTTCGCATTCATGGGAAAAAATTAGCTTTTTTCAAAGTGTTGCCATCACATTGATTAAAGCTCCAATTAAAAATAAATAAAATCTTTTTGGAAATGAAACCTTCAAAAATATAATTTTCGGCACGTGTCTGTAGGAAATGAAACAAATATGAAATATTTTTTCTAAAAAAGTAAATTCAAGAAAAATTATTTTATGATCTTTTACACTCTCTATTTAGGCTGTTTATTTAGTCCCGGACCCATTTTGATGTTTAATGACTCATAAAATAATGAAGATATAAACAAACTTATGGCATTTATTGATGGAATGACTCATATATTTTCCTTTACAGGTTTGAATATTTTTACTTTTGTAAATATCGTCTGCGCGTGTTGTTAATTTCAGCTAATTTCATTTTCCAGTCTAAATATCTGTACTTTTATAAATATCGTCTGCTTATTAATTGCATTTTTCTCTCTTTTGTTTTTGGCAACTATTGAAATGTTATGTTTACTTTTGATGTTTTTGTTCTATGTAGTACTTATAATAAAGCTCAATGTGTATGTGTGTGTGTGTTGGCGCTCAACAGGCCAGACCATTGTTGGAGTGTTAATCACCTCGAGCATGTATTCGCCTTTCACATTCTGAAACTTATTCCAAAATTCATATTTCTTAAGGAAATGTCTCTATTAGAATATTTGCTTATAAAAATTTCATTAGATAAAGACTGAAATATGTAAAGCAGTTCTGATAAGTAATATTGGATATTACTTACCAACATATCTTACCAATATTATATATTACTTACCAATATATCATAGCGACTAAATGCATGTATACAAAGAATGAAGGCATAAATGTTTAACAATTGAAAAAATTTGAAGCAATGCATTCTAGTATAATGTTAGAAAAAAAAACAGTTGAAACTTCATCATCTATCTATACTTATAATAAAGCTCAAAGTTTGTGTGTGTTTGTATGTATGTTGGAGCTCTACTGGCCAGACCATTCAACCTACAGCTACCAAATTTGACACGTGTATACCTTGGAGGCCGGGAATGTGCACCTGGGGGTTATTTTTTCGAATTTTTAATTAGAATTTTATTTATTTAAAAATTAAGCGAAATTTTGGCGTGTTTCTGCTATAACTTCCGAAAATATTACCGCAGAAAAAAGATTTTTAAATGATGTTAAAGATCAAAAATTTATCTTTTAAAGGATAGCAATGTTTTAACCTTAAAATTATATTTCTATTTTTAATGAATTTTTAAATAAATATTTTAAATATATTTTTCAACAATTTTTTTTCGTACAAAATAAAAATAAAATTTAAGCTGCAAGAGTACGTTTCGTATTCATGGGAAAAAAATTAGCTTTTTTCAAAGTGTTGCCATCACATTGATTAAAGCTCCAAATAAAAATAAATTAAATCTTTTTGGAAATAAAATATGCAAAAATATAATTTTTGGCACATGTCTGTAGGAAAGGTAACATATATGAAATATTATTTTTTCTACCAAATAAATTCAAGAAAAATTGTTTTATGATCTTTTACACTCTCTACATTATTAATCCAATAAATCAGTTTTATTTTAAGGCAAGTTTTGTTTAATATGAACAGGATATCCATTCAAATCAGGGCCACACAGCTAATTTGTAAACCTTTAGTAAGACACAGATCTGCTAAAATGGTCTAAATGGAAAATGATTATATTTTATTTAACTTGATTTAATAAATGCTCTAATAAATAATGAATTTTTAATTTTACATTAAACTTCTGCTGTGGAAATTACGAATAATAAAATGTTCTTGAAACACTAATATTTTAAATAAAAAGAGTTAATTTCCAATCAACTAAATCAATTATTTAAACTGACTGATTTATGAAAATTTGAATATCACTATTCAATAAAAAAAAAAGGATAATTTTAGATTTTCCATCGATCGTTTCAAAGAAAATACGCCAATCAGCGCACAGGTTTCTCAAGATTAATTGACCTAGGAATATGAAAATGTTGAGTTTTTCTAAATTTTTAACATTTAAAACTTCATAAATAAGTCTTAGTTGATCGTGGAAAACAGAAAAATTCATTCATTTATTTAAAATTTGGTGCGTCCAGAATATTTCTCAAAATATGATACCTTACTGCATTAAATTTCGACTTCATAATTTTTGAAATATATTTATAGGCAGGAACAAAATATTATTATTGATTTCATTTCAATCATTTTGAAAGCAAAACTAAAAACTGAATTTTATGCTGAATCTCAGAAATTTCTGTTGAATTATTGTTTGAGATATTAAATAAATTATGAAAAATATTTTGTAGTTCACATAAGACTTAAATACCGAGCGATTCTGTTTGCAATACTCACATTCAATAATATTAATAATTAATAAATAACAATAAAGATGATAAATAAAATATAACACTTGGTCTTTTTAAAAAAATATCTTAATATTAATTGCAATTTCATCATTTACATTTTAAATTAAAGTTGAAGTTTTGCCGGAAATGACAACAAATTAGCAAAATATATATAGTAAATTGAACGAAACGATCTAAACAATATTATAAGTTTGGTATGACTATTAAAATTTGAAGATTAAAAAGGATTTGTTTGAGAATCTATTAAAAGACCAGTTACTTAAAATATTTAATTGAAAATTGTAGTGAGCAGTAATACTGGCGAACCGGCTGGTCGCCAAAGGCGGCTAGTTTTAAATTAACATGTATATATTCTGGAATCTTCTGACCAGTTCGCTTTCAAATTTTCTTCTTGAATTTAAAATAAAAATTTAAATAAATTCATCTTTTAAAAGATGATTAAATTTTATAAGTATTGAAAAAACGGATAGTCATTCCGAATTCAATACTAAATTCTAACACATTTGGAAGTCATTGTAAAATCTTTACATATCTTACTTAAAATTGCATTAAGGCAGTACTTTTATAGAACTGCTAACTAAGTTTCTAGCAAACTAAATTTTGCCTTCATGAGAGAATGCATCTGCTTTAATAATCAACATATTAAGCAAAATGCATTGAAAGAATATCAAAAAATCGAAACAATTATTCATATAATTGGTTCTCTTTCAATTTCAGTCTCGAAATTAATCGTTGGTTAAACTTTATTTGAGAAATATTTCCTTTTTCGAATTCAGCCAGAAACAAACAAAAAAAAAATGTAAAGGAAAAATAAGTAATTTTTTACTCATTTTTTTTAAACTTGATTAATTTCATGTTTGCAAAGATTATATTTTATAATTGATTTTTCACACTCTTCCTGGTGGGCAATAGTTTTAAAATTTCATACTCTTGTGAGTTCTTCATGGTAAAATGCTTCCTTCATATTTTCGGGATTTAATTATTAATTAATCGATAAATTTAATTAAATGTTTATTCCATGTGAATGGAGCCAACTTTTCAAGGAAAATCTTGAACTCAAGATTCTACATTATTTATAAAAATTAAAGCTTAAACAATGGAAACTATTACGAAATAGTTTGTTCACTTTTTAGTACACTCATAAATATTTATTATTGAAAACAATTTTTATTTCAATATGTTTTGAATAATTTCATATTCAAAACTAAAAACGAATAATTTTAATCATTTAAGTTCTAATTTGTCCTTCGTTGATGATAAAAAAAAATGAAATTTTAAATTTAGGAATTTGTTTTTGTCTATTTCTTACTTCTTTTTGAATTATTTAAATATATTAAAGAATCCATTTTTTCACTTATTAAAAATAAAATACATCTTTTGTTAGACAAAAAAGGATTTGATGATATTACTTAAAAATTCCATATTAGATCAATATTATATTTTCATTAAAAATATTAAATCGGTATATCGAGTTAAATTTTAGTTCTTTTTGAAAGCGCTAATGTTTTCCTACCTTCCACTTTTTGATCTTTGAATTTACAAAGCAATCTGAAAACTTTCTCTCCTGACTTATTACCGTAATCTATTCAAAGACACGGTTCCCTGCATTTTAAAATTTAATCTAAGACAAAGGAATTTTTAAAAAATCACTGCTCACAGTTACTTACTCAGTATATTTAAATTAACGCAGCTCTATATGCATGCGTGCATTTTCTTAAAAGCGCATAACTGCAGCAACTCAAAACACTTATCTGTCTTTCAGCTCCATTTTTTATAACCAGCTTAGAGTGAGACATTCCATTTCTGATAAGAATCTTATATAAGTGTAGATGTAGATTAAATACCAGAATATTCTAAATTTAACCTAGGTAATTTCGTTGATAAAACGAATCTGGCGAAAATATCAAGATTTTTCATTCGATATTCTTAATTCATAACCAATTCATTTTTTAAAATCATTTTAATTTTGTTTCTACGTTTATTCTCTAGGAAGTTTCATTTATTTTTATACTCTTATAATTTGCATTTTAATGCTATTTTAACCTTAAAATGCTATTTTGTGAAGTTCTAAATTTTACTAAAATCTTCTTACTAAAAGCTTCATAATTTAAACTCTAATGCATTTTTTTTGTTTAAATTTTGAATAATGATTTCTTTAAACGATTCGAATCTCTCGAAATATTGAATAGTACATGTCTTCATATATGATTGATTCAGACTTTTCATTTAATATTTCAAATGATTTTATCATTAATTTAGTTCTTCATAATCTAAAAACATTTTTAAATGCCATACTATTTTTCAATATTAAGTTTGGA
>JAPMOR010074618.1:394807-406726 GCA_026543865.1 Argiope aurantia
TTTCAATATTAAGTTTGGATGGGATAACAGCTTATTTCTCTGTTCAGGAGTATTTCATTAAATATCAGGAAGATTTCGAACGAATCATTTCATAAACTTCTAAATTAAAAAGTTTTTGCTTTTTTTTTTGTCAAATCAAAGACCATACTTTTTCCATTTTTTTTTTATCACTTATGGAATTTAACTTATATATTTTGGTTTCATAGAAATTTTTTTTTTCAATCCAATTTATGTATACAATCCAAAATGCAAGTATTTTATTGCATATTTTCAAAAAATGCATTCCCAATGCAGTCATATACCTTATAAAGAAAAAAAATCAACCTCACTTGAGAGTATGAAGGGTATATGCACTTTATATAATATTAAATGTGTATCTTTTAATACTTATTCTTGTAATTTTAGTTGATTTTATTAATTATATGAAAAAACATGATTCTTTACCCCAAAAAAACTATTATCTATATTTAAATCCGAATTAAACAAATTTGTCTTATTATATTCTCACATGTAAAACATAAAAGAAGAAAGTACCGTATTCTTCAAAAATTACAATCGCAAAACAATCTCAAAATTTAAATTAATTTCCATGTTTTGAATCACCCTGCAACGAAAAAAAATGTTTTTCGTATTATATACACCTGATAGTCAGTCTATATAAGAGAAAACAACAGTTCAGAAAAGCAACAAATTATATAAAAATAATATTTAATAAGTGGTTTCCAATTAAATATATTAAAAGCAAGTATTCCAATATATATACCCGATTTTTTTTACTATATGATTTCACTAAACATTAAATTCAATAAATTGTTGAACTATATGAGAAAATCGAAGAGATAATATCCCATTTTTCTTGCCTCTGAATGTGTATTAAGCATTTTTATTGAAAAGTATTTAATTATCGTGCATTTTTGTAGAAATTGCCATAATTTTATGAACACAGTTATAGAGCAATTATATGGAATAATTTTGCTTTCTGCTATCATATATAATAATAGTTTTGTTCTGAAAATTTTCAACAAAAACAAAATTAGGTGTCTTCGCTATAAATATAGGATAATTCATAATTAAGTTTTTCAAAAAAAATTGCCCGTGGTCGTCTGATATTTCGGCAAACAAACAATTATTTGTTAATTTTAAATTATACAATTCACTTCTAAAGATAGAATTTGTTTGTTTCAAATCAGTAAAAAGTAATATGGAATTTAAGATACATAACATTGTTAGAAGTTCAACATTTTTAAAAACCTTGTTTCATATGTTATATGCTATCCCTACTTGGTAACCACTTGATTAATCGAAAATATTGTGTTATTTTAAATTAAATATCATTCATAACTTAATTTGTATGATTTCGAAGCGGAAATATTTTTAAATATCAAATTGAGTTAAACGTCAAACAGTGCTTTTTTAATAGTCTCGAATTTGTTCTGTTAATTATATACATATACCATCTTAATAGAGGCAAGTCCCATGCCATTATGGTTCCATTAAAAATATAATTTGCAGAATAATCTATCATCTAACTTTTAGGGAATTGTAATATCATTTCTTTCTTATGTAAAATACACAATTATTAAACAGAATCCTATTTTTTAGCTTGCAGCAATGAGAGAAAATCACGCGATTGAGTTTTTGACGGCCCACTGAAAATAGTTTGAACTTCAGTTCAAAAATAAAATCTTATGTTAAAAGTTTTATAAAAATAATTTAAGAAACTGCCAAAATTCACTAAAATAGTACAATCATTTTTTTAAAATTCGAAATGGTGTAAAAATCAGTTTTGTGAAATACTATTTCCTGAAGATATCATGGGAAAAAATATTGCTTATTTTTAATTAATTAAAATTTCAAAACCAACTGGCTCCAAGGTCCACATTCCCGCCCTACAAAGTACTGTACCAAATTTAGGAGTTCTATATTAAATGATCTTTCCTGTAGAGAGCCAAAGTATACCATCTTCAAACAGGTTATGTTATCCTAAAGCAAAAACGCTTTCACATTACTAATTTTTTATTTAATTCATTCATCGACTGTTTGTCTCAAAATAGTTTGAAGAATTCTGTTTGTTCTTTAGATTAAAAAAATATTTAATTAGTTTATAATTAGTTTAACTTTTAAAAGTATCTAAGTCAACACTACCGTTTGTGATTTAATGGCTGCAATAAAAAGAGATATAATCGAAACCTAAAATGTTGTACAAATATTAATTGTAATGTAAAAATAATTATGTACGAAAATTCAGGATATTCCAAATTAAGTAAAAATATTTTTAGAAAAAATATTTTTAACAGAAATAAATTTATTAACAATTAAAGAGAGGGAAAATTAATGCTACTCAAAACTGTCAGCATTTCAATTAAATTAAAGTCATTTTAAATAACTTTAAAAAAGGCATTAGAGAATTCATATTTTTCTAAAAATATTAACAAAATAAGAGTTATAAAACAATTTTCATGACAAAATACTGAAGGAATTTCAATAAAAGAATCTCTTTCTAGCATAATTTGAAAAATCTAATTGGAAAAATTGGAATTGTCAAATTAAAAAAAAGCTGCGAATTCACTTAGAATGATCAGAGGTTGAAAGAAGAGCGAAACATTAGAAAACAAGCGACTTTTTCTTGCTTGCGCAGTACAGAAATATGAAATTCCTATCATTTTTCTTTTAATACTTTCAAAGTAAGGTGTGCGTTTTTCTTAACAGAATTATAAGAATTAAAAGTTTTTTTTTTTTTAGAAATTTCTTTTATTGAGTGTATTATAATAACAGCAGTGAGGAAAAACATATTGTACTTTTATTTTCGAAAACCAGCAGTCTGTGATATCATTCATATGATGAAAAATAAGTCAGTAAGTGTTCTATAAAAATGGTCTCTAAAAATATATACAATTTTAATTACGTCAGAGATTATTTTCATATAAAAATTTGTACAAATCGATTTTATGGGGAGAATTGCAATACTCAAATTAGAACGCAAATTAAACTTTCCTAGATTAAACTAGCTCGAGTACACACAAAAATGAGTCATTTGAAACAAGTGGATGAAAAATTTTGAGCAGTTGAATTTGGAAACTTCAAAATTTAGGGTAATCTTCTAATAATGTTTACCTTCTAATGAATGTTACCATTTTATCAATATATCTCTAAGTATAATAGATTAACTAGTATAATTCTTGTTTTATATTAAACTTCTAAATAATTTTAATCTAACCTGATCATTCTTTAAAATATGAAGAGATAGTTTAGAATTTTAATTAATTATTAAATGATACCTTTAAAATTATTGAAAATAAACTCATAGAAATTGTGTGTCTAAATGAAAAAGTAACAAATTAAATGCTGCCGTGCAAAATTTTGGTAAGTCCAAAAGTTTATTACGAAATTTTTATACACTTAAAATATCACCACAATGTGATCGTAGTAATTCAACAAACGAATTACCTTTGAAAAATGTCTTTGAATTAAAATAGAAAATAAAGTAGATATTTAGATATAATAACTGTTTATTAACATCAATTTTTCTTTTCAAAGTATTTATTTTGCAAAAAGCAGATAAAAATCGAACAATCGATTCGACAAATAGATGTGTTTTTGTAAGTATTCAATCGAAATTTTTTTCGCATATACTGAACTGATAAAGGTTGCAAAAAAAAAATGTGAGAACAATTTGATATGTAAAATAATAAAAAAAGAGAAGTGTTCAAAAAGTTGATTAAACGAAAATAATAATTCTAAGAATGTAGATACTAGATTTTAATACTGAATTATATTTAAAAATTAAATAAAAATTCAAAGATGTATGAATCCATTTTCTTTTTTATAATTCTTTCCACAAATAAAAACAACAGTTGAAAGTAAATGTCACACGAAAAATTTCAAAACTGATATTAATATTAGTTAGTTGGAAAATATATCAGAAAATTAAGTATTATAAATAAGAAAGTTTTTTCAAAGCAGCTACCTAATTATCATTTTTCAATCACTCTAAATTATTCTGATAAAACATTTTTTACTTCATATTAACCATTTAAGTTTTTCAGGATAATTGATTATTTTTTTAATTTAAACGACATATAATGAAACGATGTAGACGAGAGAAATGAATAAAAAATATAATGAAATGTCAAGTCGCGCTTTCTAAATCTGGTTTTATGAGTAAAAATAAAGAAGAATTAATTTGGTACATTCAAGATTTATTTATGAAAAAGCCAAAGAATAAAAAGAATTTTATTTATATTAGTTTTGTTTGTTTATTCTGTTGAAAGATAAATTTTTAAAAAATGTAATTTTAAATTCATATTTTATCAAATGTTTTGATTAATACTTTTCGATGTACATCTTTTTAAGAACTTATGAAATTCTTTGAGTTAAATAACCGATTTATAGAGGAACTAATGAAATGTAAAAAAGAAAGAAAAAAAATATGAAGACTACATTCTCTAAATTTTTGCATACTGAGACAACTTCTTGCATCTTTTCTCCTTTTTTTTTTATCTCCAATGTCTTTTTTTTTTCCCTTCAAATTTCTCAAAATTTCATATTCACAGCGCTCGCAAAGTCAAGAATTGTTAAAAAGAAGACATTTTAAAGTTAATAATAGGAAATTTAAACATAATATAACAATAAATACTGAGACGGCTCGTGTTATATATATTATATGCATGCATTTAAAGAAAACTCATTAATAAATCAAATAATACATTCAGCTTAGTTTTGATATTTATAAGCTGAGAGCAGTAAGTAATATTTGGATATATATATATAAATTTTTGGAAAAAGTATTCATTTTTTTCTCTTTTTTTTAAAACTAATATCATATTTTTTTTTTCATTTTAACTTGGAACTCTTAAACTAGTTAGGTTAAGGGTCAAATACTCATTTGATTATTTCCAATTTCTTTTAAGAGAGAAACTGAACCAAATTTAATTTGTAATATATTTCAAATTTATAATTCTGTAAATGAATACTTTATTATTTCCTTCTTCACTTAATGGAAAAACAGAATAAAATTTCATTTGTAATATATTTCTAATTTATGACTCTGTTGATGGATACAGAAAAATTTATATTTGTTTATTTATTTAACTTAACGTGCTGCATGTTTATCTTAGTAATTACTATTTCGAGCAGTTCTCAGGTCGAAGAGGCTTGGCGCTGTGGCTCAGGGTTCGGGATTTCAGGTGTGAAACCTCATTATACAAAATAGATTCCAAGCAAGCAAATATGGTGCCTGTTAAATCCATCAGAACCGAATGTTTTCCATTGCTGCACATTACCAGATTGGAAAGGAGACGCCAGCGCAAGTATCGAACTCATCATCTAAACACAGTTCAATATATCACGAGGTCTCCTTCAAAAAAGCCATTCTGTTGTTCCAAAACATAACGCAACTGTTGCTAAACTATTCATTATATGCTGAAATTTTGCAAAAATGTACATTTATATATTATCGATGACATGATACATACTAGTTTAATATTTTAGAATTCATCTTAAGTTGATCAATTAATTAAGTTAAACTTTTAGTATGCACGGGTGGAAAAAGTTGGTAGTCAATGTAAGAGAAATTTAATTTCCTATTTCCATAATGTTCAACATGCTGAATTACATAATAAACACAAATAATTAGAAAATAGTTAAAATAAAAACAAATATTACATTAGAGAAGTGTATATGCAAATTTTTTTATTAAATTTATTTCAGTTCAAGATACAATTCAACTCTTAAACTTTTCAATAATAATTAAAGTTTCATGCCTTTATTTCATGAAGTAGGTACCATAACTAAATTTTCGAAGTACACAAGTAATCACAAATTTCTACTAATTTGCTAAAATAAATTATGAATGCAAATTTATACTTAATTACAATTAAAATAAATTATGAATGCAAATTTCGACTTGTTTTAAAATTGGAGTTTCGGAGAATAATTACTGTTGCCTTTTGGTGAAAAACGAAATGAATACTGTTCGCTTTTAACGTTTCATACCCGATTGATTTGTGTGCCTCGTCATCTGATCACGGTTCAAAACTACTCAACTAATATAGCTTTGAAGATGAGACATTAATATAATCTAAAGAATCTTTCAGACTTGAACTGAAGATTATCACTGATATTTAACAGCGATTACCATCATTTTAAGGTTATCACATTTTTATCCTTTAGAAAATGAACTAATTTTTTTTTCTTTCTAAAATTGCTTCTATTTGCAGTCGAATTGTTTTCATTTTTTTTCATTACTGAAGAGCCCGAAACGCCTACTCAAACAAATTAAAGCATTCGCTTGAATAGCTTTTCTCATCTTTACTCCTTCCCTTTGTTAATTGAAATTGATAAAATATGAGGTAAGTTTTTAATTCTTTAGAGAAGCTCACCTTTCAGTTTAAAAAAGAGCCGAACTGAATTTTTTATATATACTCTTCTAATTGTCAGAACAAAGTTGAGTCATTTTTTGTATTAGAGCCCCTAAAGAATATGAGTTGTCATTTCGGGGTTTGAAGTAATGTCTTTGAAAAGGTAAACGGGCTATTAGTGGTCTGAGGCCCTAAGATTATAACGCTCTCAGGCCTAACCAAAATATTTTATATCGACCTGCTATTCTTCATTTTCTAATATAGGATTTAATTGAGTTTTTTTTTTAAATTTAAAATGGTCATTCACTAGCAAGATTTCTATAAATAAAGTGTTTAATCCCTGTCCCAACTTACAGCTGAATTTTTTATGAACTTTCACATTAGCGTAGCTGAAATATACAGATGTCGTGAATGTTTTGTGTTAAGTTGCAAACAAAGTAAAAAAAAATCGATGATGCATTAGTTTAAAAAACAGTAGTGTCTCGTAAAAAATATTTCAAAACAGAGAATAAATTTTGCATGAGAAAGAACCAAAAAATGCAGTTTTTGAAACCTTGTATGACATTCTAGAGAACATTTTTTTTCTAACAGATTCGCGACAGTTATTTTACTTGGAAAATGCACGCTCTTAATGTTTGTCCTTTTATGTTTCTTGCATTAATCTTTACGGCAAGTGCCGCTAAGTATTTTAAAAAGTAAATAAAGTTAATATTTTTCTTTTGTAAATCTCATTAAAGATGAAAAACTTTTGATTTAATTTCTTTCATTAATTTTATTATTCTAATTTTTTCCAAAACATATCTATAATAAAAGTGATGTCATCAAAACAATATTCAAAACAGGTTAGTTTTAATAAGTAATGGATAGTTACATGACTATGGAAACATTAAATACTAAATAAAAAACCACAAAATGAAATAAAGTAATTTAATCAAAATAAAGAAAATATTTTCTCATTTTACTGCTCTCTAAGCCATTATCAAATGAAATTATCAAATTCACTCCTGTAAAAATATTGTTTTTTGCAGTTTTCTCAGAGTTTCGACTCAGAGTTCTGTTGAATATTAGATTTAGAATACTTTTGTTGGTCAAAATAAGAAAATTCATCTAAAATCATTATCTTATTACGAGGAAAAGGAAATATGCTCAGTGTCCTAAATCAATGGTAACTTTCAACTTTCTGTTCGATGGATCTGTTACGACTGGTTTCGCCATCTATCCAATAAACTGTGAACTGCTTTAGTATAAGAGTTAATATCTGTCTTTACGCTTTAAACAATTTCCGTTTAAATATCAAAGTTACTAAAATTTCTTATCGTACGGATTTAAAAAATTAGTAGTGGTATTAATGGTTATACAGTTATGTTTACTCCTATTATCTAAATTTTAAATTATTTAATTTGGGAGCATCAAATTGTTTACTAAATAAAATCAACACATCAAGTCTAAATATTTTTTTAAATTAAATCAAATTTACCTTAATTAATTAATTTAAAGTATCAGTGCTAGACCTTCTGACTAAACAAGCCTTTATGACTCATACGTATTTTTGCGTAAATAAATAAACTTAAATTGTACAATAAATGTCCATAATCAAACATAATTTAAAAGTATTTATCATAATTCTTCCATTTATAATTTTAAATTGAATATAAAATAATAGTATTTTCTGAAAAAAAAATGGATTACAAGTAGATATCAGTCTTTTACAATAATATTTAATGGATGGCTAAATAAACATGAAAATAGCTAAAGGATTATGATATCCTGAACAGATATTTTTGTATATTTCCAAGGAATTTATTGATAAATTTAATAATGTATTTTCATGTTAGAAGCCGGATTTTATCATTTGTTTATTTGAATATGTATTTGTTTGATAAATGAAGGAAGTAATTTATTCTAATGGATCTTGGATACCTTTTTTTTATATGATATCTCAATAAAAGATTATAAAAATTATTTCAAGTAATCCAATATAAAAAAATGACAAAAATGCTTTCACTTACTTTTAATTGTTGAAAAGAGTGCTTTATAATATTGTTATACTGCCAATACATCCTTCCTGCTTCAATCAGAAATGGACAATATGAGTTTTAGATGGCGAAAGATGCTTTTCACAAAATTGGAAAAACAACGAGCAACAAATTCTGGAATATAATATTTTGACAAAAAAATATAAAAAAGAATAGTCTGCCTTCATCACTTTTAAAAAGCAAAAGAAATAGATTGAAAATTATGAAAACTGTTATAATGTGTATATTTAAAGAAATTTTACTGATAAAATATTGCACAGAAAGCGATCATAGAAGTATAACGGTATTGGAAATGAAAGTTCTTATTGGAATTTTTTACTTATTCGTACTATGCAAAAAAAAAGATATAAAAGTTTTTATTGTTTCAGAATATTAAATTGCTTTTAATTTTGTTATCAATGTATTTTAAAATTGTTGTGTGGCACACCACGTATATTCATTCGAGCGACTTCGATTCATGGGCATATTGCCAGTTATGAGAATCACAGCAACAATTCAGGCAGTAATTATATAATACAGTAATAATATAATTATATAATACAGTAATATATAATAAAGTAACTACTTATTTTAATTTTAGATAAAATCGCGATTTTATAGACAATTTTAATAATTTTGACTAATATTTAGTTAGATAATTCACTGTTTTTATAATTTCTGATTACAAGATAAAAACAATTGTCAATAATAAAAAAAGATTTTTTACTTAAATTTTTTTTTCGAAATGATTTAGTAATTTAGGAGGTGACTAGGATAACTATTTTTGAACATTCAGAATCTTTAATTATGTATTCGATCTGTATTACAAAATTATATGACAAATAATGTGTTTAATTGATTTCGTCTATTTTCCATTTCTTTCGGGTTTTTTCAGCATTTCTGGAAACGTGCATTATTTTTTTCAACGTATAACATGATATATTTTCAAGATCATCAATTATTACTTTTTACTTGATTATTTATGATTATTTCAGATTTTCCCATAAAAAAACCTATTTTTTAAATCCAATTTCTTTTATATAAATCATAAAATGATTATATTTTCAATTCATTTGCATACTGATTGCTTCTTGTATTGCAACCTCAAGCAACTTAAATTAAAATCTTTTTATATCTCTAACTTTTGATTGAATATTTTATTTAATTTTTAATTTGCAAAATAATATTTATATCATCGCATTTTTCATACAAATTTATTAACTTACAAAAGATTGAATATTCAAAAATTAATTGTGGACAAATTTATATTGAAATGGAGTTCTGAGAATCAAAAAATTTTCTTTCTACAGCCGCATTTCATAAACATACTCTCATGTCCTTTTGATTATTTCATATTTTATATATTTTTTGTTAATGTTTATTGTAATGCACTGCATTTAATAAAACCAAAATCTAAACACTCATCTATATACTTTAAGTTTAGGAAAGCCTATGGTTTGAGAGTAGAGTAAATTATGATAAAAAAAACATCATGAGAGACAAGGAAAAAAACCCACTCTTCTGTTTGCTTGACAGAAAGTGAGGGAATTTTGAAAATTTTTCGAAATATAATTATTTAACATATAGAAAAAAAATATTTAGAAACAAAAAATTTCGAGTATATTTTGAAAACAAAAATATTTGCATTAACCATTCATTGGATTTTCTGTTTTGAAATTTTATAATTCATTATATTTTAAAAAAATATCGTTGTACATATTATTTTATATACACAGTCCTGCCAAAGGGCCATCCACATGCATTATAAATCATTCTTCTTGTGATGATTATGCATTATAAAGGCCAACGTGAAAACAAAACAAAAAAAAAACACAAACATCTAGTATAAGTCATGCCAATTTTAAACAATCATTCCAAATCTCTATGAAAAATGCAGTCACTATAATTCGGTTGATTTAAACAATTATATTGGTTTACTACTTAAAATATATGAAATAAAAAAAATCAAAAGGAGTCTAAAGGTTGCGATTTGGGGCTTGGAGGTTTTAAAGATCAGAACTGAAATTTTTAGCCTTTGTCGATGTGTTATTAAAGCTGAAACATTTCGAAAACGTTTAAAAGAGGGAGAGACCATTGCCTACAGATTTCATCCAAAGACCCCAAAGTATACCCAATCGATCTAAGATTTCCAGAAATTAATTAAAGGTTAAAAGGTGTAAAAAGGGGCAAAGACATCATTATTTCTAATTTTAATGGACAAATTTTAATGGTGCTTTCGGGTTCGGTGCAAGCACGATAAAGGCAACGCTCTCTTTTTTTATTTAAACTTCTCTGGCCTATTTTTATCATGTATCACTCAAATATCAAATAAAAATGCAATCAATGAAATCAAATGTGCAACTCGAAAATATTTATTAAAATGATACACTCAAATTTATTGAGTTCAAGAATAGTATACATAAAATTATATTTATATAAATTTTGAAATCGAAAAGTAATTCCAATGAATCCTCTACGCAAACAGTAAAATTTATTTTTAAGGCTTTTGAAAGTCAATTGCATAAAAACACAACCTTCTGTAAAGTATTTCAAAATTTTCATATAAACAATAACAAGTTGTTCATAAAAAAATAACAAGTTGTTTAGCAACGACCCTTCGCTTTTGACGACCAGCTGGTTCGCCGGAGATATTGGCTCTATTTCATTTCCTTTAGATTGTTTGAACGTAAATTTATGTTCATGATTCCGTTAAATTGTCAGATATTAAAACCGTGTTATTTTAATTATCTTATATGTGATCTGTTTATTGATCACATATAAGATGAACTCTTTCAATAGAGACAGCTGCCTTGAAATCAATAATAAAAACATAGATATCGGATTCATCTACCTTCTAAATTTAGTAATATTGTAACTTCATATGAGGGCCGCGGTGGCCTGCAGAACCGGAGGGTTTCATGTTCGTGCCCCGATTCCAACGAAGATCCGTCGTGTATGCGGAGCACGTTAAATCCGTCCAGGGCCAAACATCATCCCGCTGGTTGGGTGGAAGATTGGAGTGGGGGTTCCAGCTCAGATGTCGCTCTCGTCATCTGACACCGGTTCAATATTACAAGGTCCGTCCCTAAATAGCCTGAGTGTTATTTTAAAACGAGACGTTAATTTAATGAAACTGTAACTTCATATTTTTATTCGTCATATAAAATGCATAGATATTAAACAGGATTCTTCTTTAGCTTTCAACAATAGAAGAAAATCGCACGAATATCTATTTTTTGAAACAATAAAAATGATTTGAATGTCATTCATAATAATGATAATAATGTAGCACGTAACAGATACTTTGTTTAATTTCAAATTTTATAAAACAGAGGGATTTTTCTTCCTTTTAAGTTTAAGCAAAGAATAAGGATATTTTTCCATGACTATGAAATTTATTCAAAAGCTAATACGTAAATGTTGATTAGATCAGATTAGATTTGGTTATTTCCAGGTGCGAGATCTTTTTCTAAAATATGTTGCACCGAAAAATACTGTTCATTTATTGTGTTTATGTATTAGTTCCACACATTTCATCTTAAAAG
>JAPMOR010074618.1:415278-430830 GCA_026543865.1 Argiope aurantia
TATTTTATTTTGGTTTCACAAAGGCAACTATTACTGTAAAACGCCACTTCTTCGTTCTTAGGGAGTAGGACGCTCAGTTTCCCAACGACTGTCAAATTTTCAAAATGACGTCTTAAGCCTCTCGAGAGCATTTAGAAATCATGAAGTGATCAAATACAACAAAGAGAGACTGATAATCCTTGAATCTATTCAAAAAAAGATATATTCTTATGACAAATATTTCAAATAATTTAAAGATTTTTGAAAATTTTCTTTTTAAATATTGTGACAAGGATAATATTTCGAAACCGCTAAATTTTTTCAATAAGTATTCCAATACTATTTCATATTATTTAATTCCTATTATGCTAATTTTGGTTTACTTATTAAAGTAAAGACACTCATTTTTGTTCAAAAACAGCAGGGAGAACTAAATATAACATTAGATAAAAGATTTCTATAAATCAAAAGTGAAGATGACAACACATGCATAATCTAGGGAAACTTATTTTTGTTTCGTGTCGCCATCTATTGATTAGATACTGAAATACTTTGTTTCTTATCATACACCACTCTGTTGTATAAAGGAATATTTTACATTTGAAGTTCTAAAACAACTTACAATGCATCACTTTATTTAAAGTTTTTGAATATGTGTTTTTGACAAAGAATAAATTCTTAATTTTAGGACAAGGTAATTGTAAGAACAATGAACCATTCATGCTTTAAACGCCAAAATAAATGCAAGTAGAGAAGCTGAAAAAAATAGATAGGATGTGATATATTAGGGAGACTTTATTTATCATTTATTATAGAAGAATTAAATTTCTGGTACATACAATTTATATTTTCTTACATTATTATATCATCAGATAAAATAATTATTTAGCAATTAATTTCCAAATTTTATGAATTTATGTAAGTAAATTAAACTCTCCTTTTTCAAGCTGTGAATTTATTTCATTTAATAATAATATAATAAAATTTTAAATAATTAATTTCATTTCAAATGAATATTTCAATTAAAATGCTATACGTTCAACCAAAATAAATTTATTTACAACATATTTTGCCTTTTATTAAAATTCTAAGATCATATTACTTTCATCATGTTTCGCCTGTATTTAACGCTATACTTTCTAGACACACACAGATAACTTTTATTTTTTAAATATCTGAAATGATTCCTATTTAAAATGGTATCTTGGGAATGAAGTCACAATAACTCTAATATACTTAAAATAAAAAAGTACAACTTAAATAAAATATTACTAATAGTCAGAAAGTTTAAAGTTTTTTTTTTTTTTGCTTGCAATATTTTTTTTCTGCAAATAGCTTTTGGAAAAAGAAAATAAGCAGTTTTTAAAGAGACGTTTTGCTCTGTCTCTGTAAATGTTGCGGTGCGTGTTAAATCCGTCGGGGCCTAACTTCTTTCCGCTGGTGTGGTGTGGAGTGGAAGTTTGAAGAGCGAGTGCAAGCTTAGGTGTCGTCCTCGTCATCTGACCGCGGTTGAAAAGTACGAGGTTAGACCCAAAATAGCAACTATAAACGTTGCTTTGTTATTTTTATGATCATATTGCAAAGTAGATGAAATGCAGGGGTAGAATAAGAAATGAGATATAAAAGTCAAAATTTTCTAGATTAGAAACTTCTCCAAACATTTAGACACATTATTCTAACAAAGTCTTCATCATAAATAATAAGTATTCTACTGTGCAAAGAAAACATTCTACAATATGATTTTAAATAGCAATCTACACTTCGAGCAAAGTTTTTTTTTTTTTTTTTTTACTAAAAACATATAATTTTTTTATTTTGGTTTTAAAGCAGAGAACATACATTTATCCTTGATTTATAAAATGTGTGTATTCTATTTTAACATTCTATTTTATGCATTCTATTTTTCAGAATTTTCCCCCCAATAAATTTGCACTGGACATTCCTAAAGAGTGGAACAAGCATTTCCCCTTAATTAATGCAATTAGACTTCCAATTGCAAAATTTTATCAAATGAGTATATAAATATGAGAAAATATTCTGGTTTCTGTAGGTGGAATAATATATATTTTTAAACTGCCTCCTTAGTGAAAAAGGGTCAATGACACAAAGTTTCATGCTTCTAAACATAAAATTTGCTAAGATTTTGAAAAGCAAATTTATTGACTCAAACAATTTTTCCATACCTCTGACAAGTATTTCAGCGACACTTTCGTAGCAATTTTTAGCAATAATATACAGATCACGAAATATTATTAAAATGGCAGAATCAAAAAATAATGACACATTTATTGTTTTCCTTTAATTAAAAAAATAGTCGGGTAATGCATTAATTGAAGTGCTTAAAAACTCGTTCAAAATGAACTTCTTCAGCACTTATACAAAGGTGCATTCTTTTAACAATTCTTGCTTTGTTTTATTAATTCTCGCTTAGCCTTTCACTTGGGACTTAAAGATAGTCTTTTGGAAATTAGTCAGCAAATATTTACAGAATATATATTGATAAAGTTAATTCATCCTTTAATTTAGACATAATTTTGATCAAAATTAATCGAATATATCGGTCTCCATGCAACATACTGTTGTGCAAAATGGAACCAACTAAAGAGTTTCTGAAAATGCCTCGCCATACTTAGAAAACTGCATCTGGTGACGAGCGTTTTGTACAAAGAATGGATTTTATACCGTTCCAAAAGTGATAATTCTGAAGATTAACCTTTCTTTCTCGATTATTACAACATTAATCTGTGCAAGTTCTATTTCTCAAAAAATGTAGTTTGAGTTTACGTTAAATGGAGCTCAATTGTAATATTCTTGTTGTCAATGTTGGAATTGTCATCCAATCAACAGGAACCACAGAATGCGTTATTAGCAAATTTCTTTGAAGATTGGACGAAGCACTACTAGAAAATATTTACATATGGGAGTTCTTCCTTGAACATATACGCACTTCTGAAACAAATTTGTGATTAATGCATCTCAATTTAAAAATAAATGTATTTTTAAAAACTGTAAACAGAATTATGAAATGTTGTGTATCCACAAATGAAAGCAAAAGAAACATTTTACTGACTGACAATTTTACACTATGGTTGACGTATGAATGTATATCTATGCATAAATTTTATACACTTATATTATATATAATAAAATATGTAAGGAAACCTTGTATATTCGATTTTGTGCTTTACTAAAATTATAATTCAGGTTTCCATTGAATTTCAAAGCAAATGGGGGTTTTTGGCGATATCTAGATAGACATTCTCAATTGTTTTCAATTTCTAACAGGGCTCTAATTTTTCCTTTATCATAAGTATTTTGTACTGTTTCAGATTTTAGATGTAACTTTTGTTCGGTAACCGAGACCATATTATTTTCTTTACACTTGATTTAAAAATTGTAAAGTAAAAGCTTCAAAGTCAGGTGGCTGTCTTAACGCAATTGACCATGTAGCTCGTGTTCCCGATCAAGAACTCAGCCAAGACAATTTCAATTCTGCTTCAAAATTCATAATTTGCAAAAATTATAATAAAACACAATATATTAAATTATTTATAATATGCTTTGTAGTAATTATATCTTATGACCATTATTTGCTCATATTAATATCCGATGGAAGTTTAAGGAATGTGTTTAGATTTCCATTTAATAAACCTTGCTTGTAACAGCTTTAATTTTGTTTATCAACAAGCCAAACAAAACATAAATTTTATATACCTATAAAAATACCATGATTCTCCTGAAATAAATATTTTTTTCAAAATGTATTACTTAAAATTTTATTTAATCCTTTTTTGGAATTTGGACGAAAATACGTTGATGTTGAAATTAAAAGTTTTTGCATATTTTGCTTTAAAATGTTTAAACGCATTGACAGGCACCTGACAGGCATAAATAAGCCTGTTATGACAGACTACAATTTAAAATTTGTTTGTAAACAAGATGGAAGGCAAAATAAGCAGAAGATTTTAATCTACAATTATTCAATGCACTAAAGAAGTAATTTAAAAGAAATTAAATGAAATTTCAAATCTCTGATCAATAATGTTAGCTGTGTAAAATATAAAATCAAAGAAAACCACTGAAGCTTTCATCTCTGATATAATTATACTTCTGAACTGTTTGGCTTCACAATGTTTCCCCTTATAACTGATTTCAACATACACTTTAGAGTATTTTTTTGCATATTTACTCATTGCGTCCTTTATTCAATACTAGCCGCCTTTGGCGACCAGCCGGTTCGCCAGTATTACCGCTCGCTACAATTTTCAATTGAATATTTTAAGTAACTGGTCTCTTAATAGATTCTCAAACAAAACATTTTTAATCTTCAAATTTTAATAGTCATACCAAACTTATATTGTTGTTTAGACCGTTTCGTTCAATTTACTATATGTATTTTCCTAATGTGTTGTCATTTCCGGTAAAACTTCAACTTTAATTTAAAGTGGAAATGATGAAATTGCAATTAATATAAAGATAAATTTTTAATAAAACCAAGCGTTTTATTTTATTTATCATCTTTATTGTTATTTATTTATTATTATTAAATATGAGTATTGCAAACAGAATCGCTCGGTATTTAAGTCTTATGTGAACTACAAAATATTTTTCATAGTTTATGTAATATCTCAAAGAATAATTCCACAAAATTTTCTCATATTAAACATAAAAAAACAGTTTTTAATTTTGCTTTCAAAAGGATTGAAATGAAATAAATTATAATATTTTGTTCCTGCCTATAAATATATTTCAAAAATTATGAAGTCTAAATTTAATGCAGTAAGGTATATTCTGAGAAATATTCTGGTCACACCAAATTTTAAATAAATGAATGAATGTTTCTATTTTCCACGATCAACTAAAACTTATTTATGAAGTTTTGAATGTTAAAAATTTAGAAGAACTCAACATTTTCATAATCTTAGGCCAATTAATCTTGAGAAACCTGCGCGCTGATTGGCGTATTTTCTTTGAAACGATCAATGGAAAATCTAAAATTATCCTTTTTATATTGAATAGTGATATTCAAATTTTCATAAATCAGTCAGTTTAAGTGATTGATTTAGTTGATTGGAAATTAACTCTTTTTATTTAAAATATTAGTTTTTCAAGAACATTTTGTTATTCGTGATTTCCACAGCAGAAGCCTTACGTAAAATCAAAAATACGTTATTTATTAGAGCATTTATTGAATCAAGTTACATAAAATATAATCATTTTCCATTTAGACCATTTTAGCATATCTGTGTCTTACTGAAGGTTTACAAATTAGCTGTGTGGCCCTGATTTGAATGGATATCCTGTTCATATCAAACAAAACTTGCCTTAAAATAAAACTGATTTATTTGATTAATAATATAGAGAGTGTAGAAGATCATAAAATAATTTTTCTTGAATTTATTTTTTAGAAAAAAATATTTCATATTTGTTTCATTTCACACGTGCCTAAAATTATATTTTTGCAGATTTCAATTCCAAAAAGATTTAACTTATTTTTAATTGGAGCATTAATCAATGTGATGGCAACACTTTGAAAATAGCTAATTTTTTCCCATGAATGCGAAACGTGCTCCTGCAGCTTAAATTTTATTTTTATTTTGTACGAAAAAAATTGTTTAAAAATATAGTTAAAATATTTATTTAAAAATTCATTAAAAATATAAATTTAATTTTAAGGTTAAAACATTGGTATCATTTAAAAGATAAATTTTTGATCTTTAACTTCATGTAAAAAACTTTTTTGTGCGGTAATATTTTCGGAAGTTAAAGCAGAAACACGCCAAAATTTCGCTTAATTTTTAAATAAATAAAATTCTAATTAAACATTCGAAAAAATAACCACCAGGTGCACATTCCCGGCCTCCAAGGTATATACGTACCAAATTTGGTAGCTGTAGGTTGAATGGTCTGGCCTGTAGAGCGCCAACACACACACACACACACACACACATTGAGCTTTATTATAAGTACTAGCCGCCTTTGGCGACCAGCCGGTTCGCCAGTATTGCCGCTCGCTACAATTTTAAATTAAATATTTTAAGTAATTGGTCTCTTAAAGGATTCTGAAAAAAAAAACATTTTTAATCTTCAAATTTTGATAGTCATACCAAATTTATACTGCTTAGATCGTTTCGTTCAATTTACTATATATATTTTGCTAATTTGTTGTCATTTCCGGCAAAACTTCAACTTTAATTTAAAATGTAAATGATGAAATTGCAATTAATATTAAGATATTTTTTAATAAAACCGAGCGTTTTATTTTATTTATCATCTTTATTGTTATTTATTAATTATTATTATTATTGAATGTGAGTATTGCAAACAGAATCGCTCGGTAATTAAGTATTATTTTAAATACAAAATATTTTTCATAATTTATGTAATATCTCAAACAATAATTCAACAAAAATTTCTGAGATTCAGCATAAAATTCAGTTTTTAGTTTTGATTTCAAAAGGATTGAAATGAAATCAATAATAATATTTTGTTCCTGCCTATAAATATATTTCAAAAATTATGAAGTCTAAATTTAATGCAGTAAGGTATCATATTCTGAGAAATATTCTGGACACACCAAATTTTAAATAAATGAATGAATGTTTCTATTTTCCACGATCAACTAAGACTTATATATGAAGTTTTAAATGTTAAAAATTTAGAAAAACTCAACATTTTCAAAATCTTAGGCCAATTAATCTTGAGAAACCTGCGCGCTGATTGGCGTATTTTCTTTTAAGCGATCGATGGAAAATCTGAAATTATCCTTTTTTTTTATTGAACAATGATATTCAAATTTTCATTAATCAGTCAGTTTAAGTGATTGGAAATTAATTCTTAAAAGTCAGTGATTTAGTTGACTGGAAATTAACTCTATGAGCACCATAAAATATGTGCTTTCTCGTGTGGTGTATGCATTCTTCTTAATATCCGCTCGAATAAAACATCACATAGAAAAGTACTACATAGAACAAACACATCAAAAGTAAACATAACATTTCAATAGTTGCCAAAAACAAAAGAGAGAAAAATGCAATTAATAAGCAGACGATATTTAGAAAAGTACAGATATTTAGACTGGAAAATGAAATTATCTGAAATTAACCACACGCGCAGACGATATTTACAAAAGTAAATATATTCAAACCTGAAAAGGAAAATATATGAGTTATTCCATTAATAAATGCCATTGTTTTTTTATATCTTCATTATTTTATGAGTCATTAAATATCAAAATGGGTCCGGGACTAAATAAACACCCTGTATAGATAGTGTAAAAGATCATAAAATAATTTTTCTTGAATTTATTTTTTAGAAAAAATAATATTTCATATTTGTTTCATTTAGTACAAACACGTCCCGAAAATTATATTTTTGCAGATTTCATTTCCAAAAAGATTTAATTTATTTTTAATTGGAGCTTTAATCAATGTGATGGCAACACTTTGAAAAAAAGCTAATTTTTTTCCCTATGAACGCGAAACGTGCTTAATTTTAATTTTTATTTTTTACGAAAAAAATTATTGAAAAACATAGTTAAAATATTTATTTAAAAATTCATTAAAAATAGAAATTTAATTTTAAGATTAAAACATTAGTATCATTTAAAAGATAATTTTTTTATCTTTAACTTCATGTAAACATCTTTTTTGTGCGGTAATATTTTTGGAAGTTATAGCAGAAACATGCCAAAATTTCGATTAATTTTTAAATAAATAAAATTCTAGTTAAATATTCGAAAAAATAACCCTCAGGTGCACATTCCCGGCCTCCAAGGTATACATGTGCCAAATTTGGTAGCTGTAGGTTGAATGGTCTGGCCTGTAGAGCTCCAACATACGCACACACACACAAACATTGAGCTTTATTATAAGTATAGATAGATGATGAAGTTTCAACTGTTGTTTTTTTTTCTAACATTATACTAGAATGCCTTTCTTCAAATTTTTTCAATTGTTAAACATCTATGCCTTCATTCTTTGTATACATGCATTTAGTCGCTAAGATATATTGGCTCCAATATTACTTATCAGAACTGCTTTACACATTTCAGTCTTTATCTAATGAAATTTTAATAAGCAAATATTCTAATAGAGACATTTCCTTAAGAAATATGAATTTTGGAATAAGTTGCAGAATGTGAAAGGCGAATACATGCTCGAGGTGATTAACACTCCAACACCATAAAATGATTAACAAAGGATGGGTATAAGTTGTTATGATTCATTAATGAAGTCTATGATCTTGAAAGATATTACAACTGATTCAGTTTATTTCTGATCGAAAGAATAAAGGCATGTAGAATATTATGAAACCCAATTCCTCACATCGAAACCCAATTTTTGTTGTAACGCAATTTCTCACATTTTTTCCTATGTTAAGAAGGATTTATAAAGCATCTCCAATTGTTTTCAATATTTTTAGTTAATTATTTTTATTTCACGAGATTTACAGAGAAGAGCAAGGCATTTATATGTATCATAATTATGCTAAAAATAAGTGAGAAAATAATTGGTTTAAATGCAATGATGAAACAATATCCTTTTGTTACCCAGGTACCACAAAATGTCTCACAATATTTTGTGGCCTTATTTTATTCAATATCCAGCAATATTACACAGTACTCTGAATATTGTTCTATATCATAGAGTACTGAACAATTTATGAGGGCTTCTAGGGTAAGAAGGGTAATAAAATACACAAGGCAAACAATTTCTAATTTCCTCATTTTTACATTAATTTCATTTTTAAATGCAAAAATTACTTCTGCTATATTACGATAATTATGAATCGTAAGTTCTTTCCCTAAATTTAAGACAAAGTTCAAACATGATTGCTTCAAATAAAGGCAGCGGACTCTGATTTGTTCTTGTAGCTTTGTATTGTATTCCATCTTTTTACAAATGCATTTGAATTTGAAAGTAAATGTATGTATTTATATTAGAAAAATTTAGCAGGAAGGAAAAAAAGGCGAATAAATTATTTCTGTAAATCAAAAGTAGTAGAGGATCTCTATCAATGTTCTAGAAATCTTAATTTTGATTCATGGCGCCATCTATTGAATAAATTACAAAACATTGCTTCATAATTTTGAAATTATTTTCTTTTATAAAGAACTGTTTCATATTTGTTTACCTGAAATAACTAACATTATATCAATCAGTAATTTTGTATGATTGCAGAATAAATAGTTATTTATTTTATACATAGAATAAACTCTTTGATTTTATATCAGGACCTCTTGCACTATTTATGTTTCATTTTTTAAATGATTGAAAGCAGAAAAATTGGAGAAGGCATAAAAATGCAATGCATTAAGGATAATTTATGGTCAAAAAGTAGCTTAGAAAACATGGAATTTTATTTTCTATCATTATTATTTAATCTAATTAAATTATTATTTAGCAATAATTTCCGCTTTAAAGTTCTGTTAAAGGAGAAAATGAAATTCTTCTTTTATCAACTTATAAATAAATTTCGTCAAATTATAATTTAATATTACCAAATTATAAACAAAAATAATTTTATTGCAAATAATCACTTTTTTTTGCAATAAAATAGGCTTCGCAAATTGAAACAAAATTAATATAGTTACATCTTATTTTGCATATTAAAATATTATTTCAATTGCATTATTTCATTTGCATATTATTTCAAGGTAATAAAAAATTTCATCTTTTTTCGCCTTTATTTAATACTAAATGTTTAGGACTCAAAAAGAAAACTGTTGTTTTAGAGTATCTTAAAGTATCTCTGTTTCTAATGGTATCATGAGAATGAAGTCATTGCAATTCTTGTGTATTATCAACAGAAAGTGTAGTATAATAAAATACCGTAAATAATCAGAAAATTTAAAATTTATTTTTATGCTTGATTTCTGAGGTTAGTCGTTAAATGAATTTGCACATCAAATAATTTTAAAAAGCCCCCATTTCCTCTCTATATATAAATGCTGCTTTGTTACATTTATGATAAAACTGAAGGCAATTGAAATGAAAAAATAGAAACTGCAAACATAATTAGAAATCAAAAGTTTTTGAGCTGTCTTTGAACTTCCACAAGGTAATATATATATACACCTGAATTCACATCTCACCATGAAGATTCGGTGATGGAGGGCGTTTAAGTTACCTATCGACAATTAAATAAGGAAAAAAGAATTTTGAAATGATCCCATTTCCCGGAAAGCAAAAAATGATTTAAAACTTTCATCACTGATTTTGTCAGCTGTGGGGCAATGCATAAGTGCATTTTCTTGAAAATAGTGTGTATATCCGAAAAGACATAAGGATTTACTTAAAAAAGATCGAATTTTTTTTCAATATTTTACTTGTGAAATTTCAATCTAATTATTCAAAATTTATATGATTTATGCAACAATTTTATTAAAGCATTATTTCAAAATTTAAACTGTATGCTTTAAATATTCGAAGAAAATACGAGTATTGTTATCAAATAAATTTTAACTGTGCATATCAGTTTTAACTTTCATAATTTCAAATCAATATATATGTGGATTTAAAGGTCATATTATATCAAAAATTTAGTCGAATCCATTTGAAATTCAAAGAGGTATCGGTATTGAGGGTTGTCCTCGAAATGATATTCCTAAAGCATGAATCCTCAAGTAGTTTTATTCAATTCGATTAATAGGTTAAGAATCTAGAGAATGCTCCTATATATTTAAAACTTTCCTCACCCCCTGGGAGCACCTCGTAAGTGAGGAAGAGAAGTTTTCGGCATGATGGCATGAATAATTCGCCACCCTGAAGGGTACACGAAAAAGTGGAGGTCTGGCTCCTCCCATCGATACGAGACGTACTTTCTTAGGGAAGGGCTGTAACGTGGCTGGTGATAACCCTTAGGACTCAACCACAGTGCCCGCCAGTGCTGCTGTAGCGCCTGTCCGATCATTCAGTTTTTTTTTTTTTTTTATACGTGTCCCTTTGAGGTGGATCGGAGAGTCAGTGATATGACGTATATTTAAAACTTACGTAACATAAATTGCAGAAAATTAGGAATAAAATATAGCAAAATAATTCAATTTTCCATTAATTATTATTTACGAAAATATTAGACATTAACTAATATTACGTAACTAAATTTAAAATATTGTTAAAAGTATCCAGTCAACTTTGTTTTTCTAATCATGCGGATTTATCAATTATTAATATGTGGTTGAGCCACATTTTCATAAAATGACGGCTACTCTAAGAGGAATGCAATTCATTAAGTTTTGGTATGTTTCTTCAGGAAATGCAGGTCAACTTTGTAAAAAAAATCAAAAGCCTTGCCACTGATGTGGAGCTTTGTGGTCTAGATCGAATTTGAATTTTCAATTCATCCCATAGGCGTTGAGGAATATAACTAGACAACTCAAAGTCCAATCTCAATTCCTTAAAACACTTCTAGGTTTAAATGGAAATTCGAGTCAGACTTCAATACTTCATATCAGTGACAGGGATTTCCAGTTTACTTTTATAAAAACGATGTGCAGTTTCAACAGAAACATTCCAAAATCTAGTATATTACCATTATCTTACAGTAACAACCAATCTTGCAGCAAAAAGTGGTGCCACTTAATGTTAGCAGTTAATACATCTGAAAGATAAGAAAAGCACACAGGTTTTCCGGATACTTTTAATTATATTATAAAGTAAGTCATACTTTTAGCGTTTAATAATATGTAATATATAAAAAGGTTTCGCTGTTTCTGATTCATTCTTACATCAATTTATAATATGTGAGAGAAAAATAATTAGTTAGAAAATAATTATGGAAATATAATTATAGAGAAATAATTAAAGAAGTGAGAGAAAAATAATTTCAATTGTCGCAATGAAACAATTTTTCATTGTTAAGAAGGATAATGAACAATACAAACTATGCATTTAGTGTTTGTTTTTGTATCAAATTCTTCAGTGCTAAATCATCATTTGCTCCCAGTTTAGTAACGTCCCGTTGTAAAGCAACACGAGGGCTATTTTGGGACGGACCTCGTTATTTTGAACCGCGGTCAGATGACGAGGACGACACCTGAGCTGGCACGCCCCTCTCCACACCACACTACACCAGCGGGTCATTTGCTCCCAGAAAGTCAGATATGGATCAAAGTTCTTTTTCGAAATTCAAAGCAAATTTTAGGCACGTTAACAGCAATTATAAGCATATCTAACCATTCAAAATAACTCTTTCATATATTTATAAAAATATGCTTGCATAATACGATTCTATCTAAAATGAGTAAGATGTTTAATTTTAATCGGAAATAGTATGAAGTGTTAAAAGAACTTCCAAGAATTTTCATGTAACTGTTTTATTACTTTTAATAAAATCTTACTAGCGCAAGCGATACTTCGATATTCGAAAGGTAAAATATCGATGTTGTTCGATATCTTGAATATGTGCAATACCGTGGAGATGTTACAGGAATATTATAGGAGATCTGAGGTTATCAAGAAGATAAAAGGATTATGTCGTTATTTTCTGATTCATTACATTTGTTTTGTTTCACACTTAAAGAGTAAAAATGGTAAAAATTTATATTCTTCTATCTTTAAATTATTACGATTATTTAAATTTTTCGGCTTCTGCACCTAATATTTTCTTTCTCACTATCCAGTTCATCATAATTCAACATTCTAAAGCTAGCTAAGAATTTTTAGTTCGAATGGCTGTATAGTTACACTTTTAAAGCTAAATTTCAATGGACTTCACAGCTATTTTGATCATGAAATTATTTATTGCTTTTTAATCAATTTTATTTTAAATCGCTTTATTTTGTAAAAGAGTTTCTTTAGTATTCTGTATTATTCTTCGAATATTCTGGTAATAAGCCAGAGCCTAAAAAAATTAAGCTAAAAGAGGGTTTAACTGAAAAAAGCCAGTGTTTCAGTTCTTAGGTATTGTTCATTTGCGCCATCTATCAGCGAATACAGTAACTAATGCTGCCATTTATTCAAGATTTGATTTCCCCCCCCCATTTCACGATTTTTAAAATATTTTAAACATATTCAAAGGTTACGTAATTTTTAAATCATATTTTTTAACTTAATTAAAATTTTTAAAAACTATCCAGATTTAAAACTTGTTAGTGATAAATTATAAATAAGAAAATATATATCCAACAATATTTTCTGTCTGTAGTTTATTTGAGATTTGTATAGATAATTTTTATTTTTTATTGCATAAAACTACCAGCACAGTTTTGATATGAAGCCTTGATTGAAATATATGGGGTAAGGCTAGTTAAGATGTACACAAAAATTGTTGAATAATTGTAAAAACTTATTTTTATTTCTTTAAATAAATATTCAGTTTGGTTTAAAGTATGTGAAAGGGTGAAATGTTCTAAAATTAAAGGTTAATTTAATCTTTTATCATATAAAAATTCACCACTTTAATAAAAAAACCCATTTATTCTTTATGTTTTATGAATTTCATTCATTTCGAATATTTTTTAATCAAAATAAGCCTCAGATTTCTTAATAAAATTTGAGCATAAATTTAATATTCATTAGCTTTTTTTTAAAATTTTAAATAGAAAAAATTATGAACATTCAATTTTCTTTGTGTCATTTTTTCTTGTTATTTTGGGAGGATTTTTTTTTTTGAAGCAATTTAGCTAAATAGCTTACTTGACGGAACAAAAATAGCTTGAGAACTGAATGAAATTACCCATAAAATAAGAGTTCTTGTCTCTGGATAAAAATAAAAAAAATATAAATTACAAAAATAATATAATTAAATGCAATTGTATCAATTACGTAATAAATTTAATATCTATAATAACATTTTTTCACTCTTAGAATAAAATACGAAAAGATAAAGAAAAATTTCTTTCCGACTTTTTATATATTATTTCATTAATTTAAGCCTTTCATGCTACAAATAATTAAAAATATTTATTAAACATAAAACTTCGTAAACTGATTCACTAGAAATATATCTGAGAAATATATCCTAATTTTTTTCTTCAAATGCACAGATTATTAGCTATGCAAATGATAAAAAAAGATTTCTTTTTTTTAATGCATTTTTCCCAATAAATCCCTCTATTGATTTTGTAAAACTCCTAACTGCTTTTAGTTTAAACTATACAACCTCTGATATTAACTAGATCCGAAAATTGTATATACATCGGGTTGCCATGCCAACCTTAACTTATTTTTAGTGGTGAAAGTTCGTGACTGTTTAATATTTCCTTAACGATAAAAGATGAGCAGAGAGATATTTTCTTTTTGATAGCGGAAATTTTCAGTTTTTCTTTTTTCTACCATACTGTCGAAATCTTTAACACGGAAATTTCTTTAAGATAATGCTCAGAACTCATGTAAAATTGAATTTACTTATATGCTAGCTAATAAGAATTTTTTATGCTAGTTAGTATCCCCATATTCTGTTCTTTTTGTGGCTTTTCCATTCTCGGGTCATGTCGTCAGTATTTAATAAAGAATGTTTCAGCCATTTCAGCTGTTCCAACGATCGATTCGTTTCTTAAACAATATGTTCTGATGCTCCATATAATATTTATGAACGATATTCATTTCAGCTGAGAGTCTGATATTCACATTACTTTTAAGGATATTGCTAAGACATATTAAATTGCATTTAATTTTATTTCGTTTGCTTGTAGATATGAAATTAAGCTTTTATCTATTTATTTGGAAACTTTTGCAAAATATAAATATTCCGAATTTAGATTTTTAATCAAAACTCTTTAAATTATAAAAGTTTCAAAGAAAAATGCAACTGTAAATTAAATAAATCATGCAATAAGATAAATGTTTTTTGTTCAATTCCAAAATAAATCAAATTGAAAGGATGATTATGTTTTTTTTCAAAGAGTGAATAAACTTCAATTGGATAGTTTAACTGATGTTAATTAAAAACATGTAAAAATTTATTTAAAATAATATCGCCATTTTCATTCTCCTCTTTATAATAAATCAGAAAGAGAAAAATTAATATATTTAGTAATAATTTTAGCTAAAAAATTAAATCTTTGCGGGACCATCATTTTTTCTATTGCTATAATACTCATTAAAATAATTTAGATTTAAGATGAAAGTAAAATTTAAAATAAACTCATTTTTTAAAAATCTAGTGTTACTATTTTTGTGAAATTAAATGTGCCACTTATTTTTTAAATTTTAATTTTTTAATTTGAAATTTGGATAATAGTAAAATGTATTTTTTTATTGATTACTAAATAATATCTTTTGATTGATAAAGTAATATTATCTTTCAATACATTTTAATGTCACTATTTTTAATCAGAAAAATTGTGGCTTTATATAAAGAAGAGAGATTAAATTTTAATATTGAACATGTCTACCACTATTCCAAATAGGTTGAAACTGTTAACATTAGCCTTTTTAAATATTTTTGCTCATAGAAATATTATTAGAAAACAATATGCAGGTATGATTAAAAAAATTTTAGGAATACATGCAAAAGAAATTACAACTTCATTTCAAAAATTTTGAAAAATTAAGAAAAATAGTAAATTATTAATTTCCGATGATTTGAAATATTTATTTTACACTCATTCGTTTGAAATATTTATTTTAC